>PVHX01001635.1:84098-139831 GCA_004024805.1 Geosciurus inauris
CCTTCCCTCCCCAGAGCCAAGGGACAGACAGAGAATTGCAACTAGAAATTCGATCGATTGGTACGAGGGACCACGTGCTCAAGGGCTGGCCAATGACCAGGCTGCTCAGGATGAGCTAATAATGGAAGCAATTTGTAACTTTCAGTAGCTCTCTAGGCCTGGGTACCAGTGGGAGGGAGGCGGGCGGAGTGGGGAGATGAGTACCCCCAGTACTTCCACTGTCCTTATTTGTCTAGGGGCACTCGGATCCCCTGGTCCTTCTTTCCCCTAACGTGCAGGCACTAGCAGGGACCTTCAGCTACTCCTATCTAGCCGCTGTCACCCCAGAGCAAGGTAAGCTGGTCGGTACTCTTCAACCCCCTCACCCCCACTTTCTGGCACCTGCAAAGGATGCCCCCCTTCTTGCCCATTAGACAATCGAAATCCGATTTTTTCCTTCTTAGCTGAAAGAAAACGAATCCCTTGTATTCTTTGACATAATCCATTTTGAATTGGGGGGAAATCAAGTACAGATTAATATACTTTTCTTGGGGGGGAAAGTGGTACTTTCCTCTTCTTTCATAAATTTTACACTTCTTCTCTTGAGGAAGAGCATTCTATTTATGGACAGTTTACTTTACTTTGGTGATGAATTCACCTTAGGTTTTACAAGTTTTAATTGTTTAATGATGTCAAGTTCACCTCCTTTTTTCATCCCATCTTCCAGTGTCAGTATTTACAAATAATCATTTTGCAGTTTTTAAGTTTTTACATCCCCCCCCCATTGGCTTTTCAGCTGTTACAGAATTTCCACAATTTTTTTTCTTTCTGCATGAACTCTGGTTTAGTTTTGTGTTTGTTTCTATTTTTGGCTTATAAATAAATTTATTGTTTGGGAAACCCTAGGGGTTTGAACAAAGTCTCATTTGATTAGGTCCCCCCTTTTGAAGAACAATTTACTTGAAATACTTTATATGTTTTCCTCATTATTATGTCTCAATTTTGGTGTATTTTATCTCCTTGTAGAACCTAACCTCTTTTTTATATTTAGTATGTTGTATGTTAATTTTTGAAGTTTTATTTTATAAATTTCACCATTTTGTGTATTTCCTTACTTTCCCTCAGTCTCTCTTGCACGCCTGCCTCTTCCATCTCAAAACCTTCACTCCCAGCTTCCATAATAATTAGCTTCAAATGTAACTCACCCTTCCCTCTCCCTCCAGGAATGGAGGGATGCCTGGTGTCCTACCCTGGGCACAGTCCAGGCTCAGTTTTAGTTCTGGACACCTCCAGTCCTGCCTTTCCAGTCAACAAATGCAGCAAGAGCAGGATTTCTTTCAACTTTTTGTTTGGGACAAGTTCTTTTCACTTGTCTCTATTCTGGGCAACTCTGATACACAGAGTTGAATTTTTAATTGTCTTCTCCCCAAATTCTAAGAAAGCTGGAAACAAATTTTGCTTGTCCCTTAAGTGTAAGAAGTTAGCTGGGGGTCAGCCTTGTTGGGTCTCTTACATCCTAGAGGATTCCTAGAAGAGACAATGTTTACTCCCCTTTTTACTTTTGGTTAAGGTGGATCTCTGGCTGTGGCTTTGAACAAAGAAGGATGCAGAGCTGGTCTGGGATGCTCACTTCTGGTCAGTGAAGGTTGACTTAGGAGAGTTTGGGGTAAATCCCTGCTCTGAGAGAATTTTCTTTTCTTTTTTTTAAAGTATTATTGTAAAAGCAAACTGATAAAATGGTGTGACATTGTTTCAACCTTCAGATTCATCATGACTACAAAAATAAAATTACAAGAGTAATTTGTGTTTCCTGGAAGAAAATCTGCCTCTACTGACTATCTGTTCTTAGGGAAACAGAATCCAACTGGGCAGAAGTAAATCTGCCGCCCCTTCCTTCTTGACTCTCCAGCCCTATTGTCACATTGACATTCTGAGCACATTTGGCCCAGCCCCCGATCCTGCTTCTCCCAAGTATGAATCTAAATTACTATTAATAAGGGGCTGCTCCAAGTTAATTGGCATTAAAAGAATTCATTTCAATTTGTTAATATTAAATGAATGCTCTGCACTTTAGCTTCCTTTTTCACCCTGGATTCCCAGATGAGTGATGGGAAGAGGGGGTGGGGGAGCAGATGAGGATTTTATTTCTGGCTCTCCAGCTTCAACACTGCAGGGCCTCCCTCCCCTGGGGGTGTGCGATCAGCGCAGTGGGGGCTTGAGCGGGAAAGTCTGAGGGTCTTTTTCTGGTGAAATTTATCTGATTAAGCAGGAGCTGCAAGAGAGGGTGGAGGGGAGCAGAAGGGGAGGGACAAATTAGGTTGGGAGGACCCTGTGGGAGATAGAAGGGACTGGGGAAATATGGGAAGGGAAAGGGAAGAGGTGAGCAGTAGTTTTGGGGAAGGAGGGCTTGTGGGCCTTGGGGTAAAGCGGAATTGTGAAGAACGGTGCTGGTAGCCCATAACTCACTGGAGGAGCGGGCTTGGGATGGGCTGGGGGCTTGGGGAAAAACAGCTAGGACTTCTGAACAATCTAGCCTGAGATATTAGACAAATTACTTAACTTTTCTGTCTGCCTTAGTTTCTTGGCCTGTAAAACAGGAATAATGACAGAATTTATCTCAGGGGGTTGTTTAGGATTAGATGAAACACGTGTACAGTGCTTGCTGCACAGACACTGACAGTTTGTATTGGCTCTTTTTATGGCATAGTAGTTACGAGTGTAGATTCTGAAGCCAGACTGCTTAGTTTTTAATCTTTGTCCTACCTTATAGAAGATGTATGACCTGGGCGATTTACCTAATCTCCCCATGCTTTAGCTACCATGCCTGTAAAATGGAGTTAATAGCATCTACCTCAAGGCTGTTCTGAGAAAGAAATGAGTGAATTGGGCCAAGTGCCCAGAACAATGACAGTCCCATGGAAACACTAATACGGTGTTATAGTGATGCTTATACAGCATCAGTTATGGATGTTGTTGCCCTTCTGGTGGAGGAAGATTGGAATCAGAGCTGCCTCTTACAGGTTGAAAGCTCTATAGGGTCTCTAAGGTTGATCATATCAGCCCATTCAACCCTCCTGACTCAACCTATGAGTCAGACTGTATACAGTGAGGGGATGGGAAGAGCCTGGAGCCCTCAGAGCCAGGACCCCAGTTCTTTCCTGACCTTTGCTCTGGCTCTTGGGTCAGTGACACCATCCCAGTGCCCACAGACTTCAAGGGCAAAGATGTCTTTTCCTTGGGAAGAGCTATGTTGGAGGACTTACTTCTTGGTCTGATATCTCCCTGTGGTCAACAGAGAATCCCGAGTGTGGGCTGGGGGAGTCTGGGTAGAGCAGAGGAGACTGACATTTACTAACCACTCACTATGCAGCAGCCACACACCTGACCTGACTCAAGAGGAAGGGAGAAACAGATCTAAAGAGGAGTGACCTGACAAAGCTAGAAAACTAGAAAGTGGCAGAATTGGAATATGAGCTCTGATCTTCTTCTTCTTTTTTTTTTTTTTTAAGTAGGAAAAAGAACACCGAGAATTTATTCCATGCTTAAGGTGTGGGAATTTTACACTCACAATGATGCTGCACTTCTGAACAGGAAGGTGAGACTTTCTGGAGGGAGAAGAGGGATACATGCAAGCTTGGGGCAAGGATTTGGCCAGGACCATGGGGCAGCTGGAAGGAGGGGAGGTGGAGAAGAGACTGGGGGTTTTTCAGTCAGGAAAGACTTCCTGGAGGAGGAGATGACAGGTCAGGGTTCAGATGGGAAGGGAATGAGGGTAGGAAGTAAAGAAGAGGCAAGAGAAGTCATGTATTGGCAGGTAAGGAGAGGAAGAAAGTACCCATACAAAGGCTGAGAGAGAACAAGGGATAAGTCTGATTTGCCTTGGGTCTGCCATGCTGGCACCAAGTAATATTAGTTACCTTTATTGAGGGCATACTACGTGCCAGGTACATATGATATCTCATTTAAGGCCCACAACAACCCTGCCTAGTGGGTTTCTTATTCCTATTTCCAAAAGACTCAGTAGATGCTCAGAGAATTTAATGCCCACTTTGGGTCACACAGTTGGTAACTGGATTTTCCTGGCACCAGAACCCATGCCTGGACTGTCCGCTGAGTATGGTGGCCTCCATATCCCCATATTTCTTTCCATTCCTGGTTCAGATCATCCTGTGCCCCCACATTTGTAGACATACGCAATGACTGGGAACAAAGGGTTAGGAGAGTGAGGCAGTGGGTCCCTGAGGACAGAAACTCCTCTCATATCCACAAAAGGAAAAACACAAGGGAATTCTCTCTGGAGGGAGGCCTCCAAGTCACTTTCCTGGGATTGCTAATCTCAGAATGGATGGCAGGGACCCATTGGGGTCACATTATTTTCTGGGTCCTGGACTTTATTTTCCTTCCTTTGGGAAGAGAAGGAAGAAGACAGTGCAGGCATGGATTTGAGCCCCTGAATAAGGCTGCCAGTGGTCCACTAAAATCCCTCTGTCCTTGTTGCCAAGGACATTCCACTTCCAAGCCAGTCTTGTTGCCAGGTGTGGGAAGCTGGGAATGAGAGACAAGTGGTGTCATCAGAGCCTGAGGACATTGGTAAGTTCTTTGAGATCTCTTTTTCATGAGCTGGACAGAAGCGCCAGAGATTGAGGTTTGACCAGGCAATGGAGAAGAAATCCCTGAGAGGGAAAAGCAACAACATGAAAGGAAACCAAGTCCCCCACCTGACCAGGTAGAGCAGACTGACTGCACCCCAGGATGCTCCCTTCCAGATTGTGGTGTAAGAAATAAACTGGTTTCTATATGCCACTGTGTCTGCAGACCTTTTTGTTAAAACAATTTTGCCAGCACCCTTCCTAACACATCTTCTCATACCAGATTCACCATTTCAGACTCACCAAAAGGACTACATGAGATCATGGAATAATTATAATATTTATTGATCCAGATTCTATGATAGGGTCTTCAAGTACACTATTTAGTATAATCATCATAATACTCCTCTGAGATACATGCGACTGTTATCCCAGTTCACAGATGAGTAAACTGAGGCCTTTAGAAGATAAGTGCCAGGGCTGAGGCTGTAGCTCAGTGGTAGAGCGCTTGCCTAGCATGCGTGAGGCACTGGGTTCAATCCTCAGCACCACGTATAAATAATAAATGAATAAAAAAGCTCCATCAACAACTAAAAAATATTTAAAAAAAAAAAAAAAAGAAGATAAGTGCCATGGCAATGGACATGTAGTAGGTGGCAGAGTTGGGTTACACTCTTCACCATGGGTCAGATCTGCTCCTGAGGACAGCTGGAAAGGACCTTGGAGATCATCCTTGGTAGGGCAGCCACTGACAGTTACCACTGGGGCCTGGGGATCTCCCATTCCCACCCTCAAGACACTCAGCAGGTTATTCACAAGTTGGGTGGCTACATAAGGTTTTACTTAAAGAAAGGACCCACAACTAAAATTGGTTTTGAAAACCCCTGATAAAGTCAATCTCATTTTTTTTTTTACACATAAGCTCCAGAGAGATATGACTTGGTTAAGGTCACATACTTGGGTTTTCTGTCCATTTTTCTGAATCTAAGAGGAGTTCTTTTCCCATGACAGCAACAAATGAGGAGGTACAAAAATAGCCAGTGGGTGGGTCTGTGTCTCCTCCAACACAACCTGGGATAGTTAAGCCACATTTGACCTACCCTGATACCCCTCTGGGTAGATATTTGCCTGGGAGACCTGCTCCCCTGCACTTGGAGGAAGAGTGGGCTGCACCTTTCTCTACCTTCCTCATCACCAGATGGTCAAAATGCAGGAGGGAAGGAGAGCTGGGGCCAGAGCCAAGAAGGCAAAGGGACCCCTCTGCCTCCCTCTAGTCTTCCCACATTTATATTTGGAATCTGAGACTCTCTCCTACCCCTAGGCCCTTCGTAGCAGCCCACCAGGGAGGAGAAGGGGGAAACTGTCATAAATTTCCCCTATTTATACAAGAAGACAGCATGTTTCTTGTGCCAGAAAAAACACAGAAAGGGAGCTGTCAGGGGAGAAGGGACCCAGCCCCATACCTTCTGGGGTCAATTTATCTTCCTGAGTTGTGGCTTGGGGGCTTCCATAACATTGCCTGTAGGAGATACAAGCTCTGAGTTGGGGGTCAGCCAGGACAAATGGTGCCTGGGCTTTGTTTCTTTTTTTAAATATTTATTTATTTTTTAGTTGTAGGTGGACAGAATATTTTATTTTTATGTGGTGCTGAGGATGGAACCCAGTGCCTCACACGTGCTAGGCAAGCACTCTACCACTGAGCCACAACCCCAGCCCTGGGCTTTGTTTCTTGATCACAGCCATCCACTTTATTTCAATTGCCCCTTTCCCTAGCCCTTCTCTTTTTAAAAACAATTTTCTTGAGATATATTTCACATATCATATAACTCCATTTGAAACGTACAATTTGGTGGTATTACTGAATTGTGAATATCTGTGGCCTCTTCACAGATATGTACAACCATCACTATAGTCAATTTTAGAATATTTTCATCACCTCAGAAAGAAACTCCAGGGTTGGGGGTGTGGCTCAGTGGTAGAGCACCTGCCTACATGCATGAGGCCTTGAGTTTGATTCTCAGCACAAAAAAAAGGAAGGAAGGATGGAAGAAAAGAAGGAAGAAATGAAGGGAAGGAAGGAGGGAGTTAAAAAGAAACTTCATACCCTTTAGCTATCACCTCCTTATTCTCTCATGTTTCTTCCAGGCCAAGCAGTCGCTAATCTTTTCGTCTTGGTAGATTTTCCTATTTTGAACTTTGATAGAAATGACATCGTTTAATAAGTGGTCTTCTGTGACTGAATTCTTCTATTTAACATCATAAATTCAAACCTCATCCATATTGAAGCATGTATCAGTACTTCTTTTCATGGCTGAATAATATCATCTTATGGATATATTACATTTTGTTTATTCATTCATCAGTTGATGGACATTTGTGTTGTTTCCACCTTTTGGATATCGATTCCCTCTTTCTTCTGGCTCAAATAGAATGATGTCTGTGCTCAAGAACAGTTGTCTTACATGAAGGAGTACCCAATACCCATGAAAGCAAGGCCTGGGTACATCTTCTAATTCCCCTCCATCTGTTATGTCACTGAGGTAGACCTTCTCCCTCTTCCTCTACCAAGTCTCTTTTTATCATCATTATTATTTTTGCCGCTTGCTGTACTCCTCAGACTAGGGGTTCCTGACCCTTCTCCAGGGGCTCCAGAGACACAGAGTGAATGAATGGGGAACAGTTCCCTGAACCTGGTTTCAAGTGACCCAGTGTCTCACAGTTGAAGGAAGGTCTATGGAGGCTCCAGGGTCAAGGGAAGGTTATGTTTTTGGAGGTGTGACTGACCCAGAATCCAGGCCACCAGCCCCCACCTCCCTGCTTGGCCCCTTTCAGTCTTCAGACCCACCTTAAGCTCAGTCCTTTCTCACCTAGCAACAGACACTGCCCCTGCCCCCACGAACCTTGCAGTCCTAGTGATGAGAGCAAGGTAAATACAAGTGAATAAAATAATGGCAAGTCACATAAATTCTGTAAACATTTGTTGAATGGATGAATACTTAATAAGTGCTTTGGAAATAAAATGTGAAAAATCAGAATTGATATCACTTTCTGCTATCACTGTTATTTAGTCTGGAAGCTACCATTACTACTCCATGTCTGAGAGGATGTGTTGTGCAGATCATGTAAAATGTTAGCAATAATAGCTACCATTTTTAGGACCAGCCATATACCAAGGGATTTATATATCTTATCACTCTTCACCTTTTCAACCAATGCAACCCAGAGCCTTGCATTCACCCCCCCTCTGCTTTTTTTCTTTGATTTGCTGGGGATCAAACCCTGGGCATGCTAAACAAGCACTCTACCACTGAACTACATCCCAGCTCTACTTATTCCCATTTTGAAGATGAAAAAAACTGAGGAGACTGAGAAGTCAAGTAGCTAACGGGCCACCCTCCCCATCTTGCCTCTGCCAACCCTTCCCCTCATGCCCAAGGCAGAGTGGGCTGTGCAGATGCTGCACTCTTCTCTCACAGCTCACCATCCAGTCACTGTCCCTGTCTCATGGGTAGGGAGGTAGGGACCAATTTTGCTGTCAGAGACTTTCCTTCTAGTCCTTGCTGCGCTGCCCATTATATGTGGGAGGGACCATGAGAGGACTGGATCTTGTCAACAAAAGATGTGAAGGGGCCAAAGAGTTGAGGATGCTGACAAGCAGGAGACCTCACAAGGCAGATAATCCAAAGTTGACGACTGGCAGCCCTTTAGCCTCCCTCCAGCCCTGCTACATCAGGCCTCCTACATGATTTCAATGACAAATAGCTAACTTTAACATGTAGTTTCTACGTGTTGCTTCACTTCTCACAGCAAACATAAGAAGTATCCAAGACCAGGTTTATCTGTTACAGAAAGAAAAAGTTTATGGGGCTACAACCAAGTATCCTGCTCATCTTAATGAAATGTATGAAAGACTCACTATGGACCATGCACCCTAAATATTTCCTATTAACTCAACTACTCTTTTTAGACACCACGTGAAGTGGGTATTAGTGTTATCCACACTTTTTTTTTTTTTAGTGGTGCTGGGGGTTAGAATCCAGAGCCTTGCATTCAAGGCAAGCACTCTACCAACTGAGCTATATCCCCAGCCCCCACACTTTTTTAAGATGAGGAGACTGAGGCGTAATACTCGAGTATCTTGCCCAAGGTCATAGAGCCAGCAGGCAGTCTGTTCCAGAGTGTGTGCATAACTACTTTCCCAGGTGGGCCTCGTATGGTGACTACACTTGGGAACTCCAGTCTGTTGGGTCTGTTGGTCTTGTACCCGGCCCACCCCGCCTCCTGCCTCCCTCAGTCTTTATGACCAACTGGAAAAAGCAAGCCAGAGCTGTGGCTCCCAGGGTGACGATCCTTCAGCTGCCTCCTTGGCACTGTCATCCTGTCCTCCCATCTCTTGCCAAGGGCTCCAGCCGGGAATGCCACAGACGTTTGCCATGGATCAAGATTTTCCCAGAGAAAGAGCTTACAAGAAGGCTGGTGAGAAATGAGGTAACTCCTTGCTCCCCTCACTCCCCACTATGAGGAGCCAAATGAAGTCCCTGAGCACTGGGATGAGTGCTACCAGAGAGCAGCCTCCCGCCACTTTGGAGATAAACACTGGCCCCTGTGGCCAATGACTGGCTGCAAGGAAAATCCAAGGTGGCAGGTGATTGAAATAAAATTTCTGTAAGAGTGTTGCGTGCCATTCATTCCACAGTGCTTCTTGACATGGGCCCCAGGCTGTGCACATGAGCTGCAAATGGGGTCCTAGTCATTACCTCATCTGTTTACTTACATATTCAAAAAATTCCGATTATGTCCCCTAAGAGGGACTAGGCTAGGTGTTGGGGATGAACAAGACAAAAGCTCTGCCCCACAGGGGCTTATGGTCCAGAGAGAGGAGGCAGAAGAAAGCTTCACAGTGATTTGCATCCTACGCTGAGGAAGGAGAGTCTATTGTCATTGAACATTGCTAACCATCCCGGTGCTGTCCTCTTTCTCTCCTTACCAGGACTGAGTAGACCCATGCCCGGGTACTCTTCAAACAAAGCTGAGGGCTGGGCATGGTGGCACACACCTGTAATCCCAGCAGCTCAGAAGTCTGAGGCAGAAGGATCGCAAGTTCAAAGCCAACCTCAGCAATTTAGTGAGGCCCTAAGCAACTCAGTGAGACCCTGTCTCTAAATAAAATATTTTAAAAAGGGCTGGGGATGTGGCGCAGTGGTTAAGTGCCTCTGGGTTCAATCCCTGGTACCAAAAAAAAAAAAAAAAAAAGCAAAAGAAACAAAAACAAATACATACCTGAGAAACCCTTTTCCCTCAAGCTGCTTTCTGTCTAGAACTCACCTTCCTTAGGAGCAGAATCATTTGCATCAAAGGAATTTTGAATCTCCTTCCCTGCCAGTCACTGACTGGAGGCAGCAACGGAGATGGTAGTGGAGCCGCAGAGATAACCCCTGGATGGAGTTGGAGCAGGGAATCCTGGGTGGGATGGCACGGGTTATTTTTCTGCTTGACTCTCTGTGCTCCCTGGGAGGTTTACATATGCACACCACATCACCTGCGCTCCCTGATCCCCTCCTTCTGGTTGGGTTTGGCCAATAGAGGCCCTGGCAAGGAAAGGAGAGAGGGGAGCCAGAGTTTTCATTTCCCCCATCCCCTGCCTGCCTCCTTGCCTGCCTGAGTTTCTGGTAGTGGCTGTGGCTTGTCAGTGGGCACTGCTTTACTCTGGGGACTCCTCTCCCATGAGCCCAGCTAACATCAGCCTTTGGTAGTATGGTTTTGAGCTCTCTGGGGGCTGCGTGTTGCCACCATAGCCCTAGCTGGTTTTCTCAATTCTGTCTACACCTTTGAAAATTGTCACATCATTCACCTTTTTGGTGAAGCCCTTTTGAATGTGTCATTTGCTTCCCATTGGAGTCCTGGCTGGCTCACCTCAGTGCAGAGGAGAAGGGGCAGAGCAGTTTGGGGCTCCAGCTTTGCTTTACTACTCTCTTGTCCAGGGTTCCTCAGAGGCAGATCAAGGATCTGGCCAAATGAGTATGTCCAACTCTTTCTTGAGTGTTTCCATTAAGGGACCAGGAGTCACTGCTGCTAAGGCTCTTGAAAACAGAATCAAGAGGTATAGCAGGAAGACTTGTGGTTAGACCACAGGGGAAGGAAATGACACCTGCTCAGCACCTGCTCTGGATGGTCACTCTGACAGACTATCTCAATCTTCCTAGTCCCTCAGTATTGCTAAGTACCTTATTCTCATTTTATAGGTGAGAAGATTCTGGCCCAGAGAGGTAAAGATCCTGGGGAGCAGGACAGGAGCTTTACTCTGTCTCCGTTGTTTTGGCAAAGAGAAACCCTAGTTTGTGATCAGGGGATTGGGAAGGGTGACAGACAAATCCTGGCTCAAGTGTCATCCCTTGGCATGGCACTAGGAATCTGGAGCCAGACTGCAGTGACTTGAGTCCTGGATCCACCTCTTACAGGCTGTGTAATCTTGGGCATGTTGCTTTACTTCTCTGGGCCTCAGCTTCTCCATTTATAAAAATGGAGTTGTTGGTAACATCCACCTCAGAGGGTTGTGGTAGAGGTTAACCGAGCTCATCACTATGAGGTGTCTGGGAACAGCGCTGGACACAGTATTGTATGTATTAAAAAATGGATCTTCATGACTCTCCCCGCTTTTCACTTCCTGTTCTCTATTACCTGCTTCCCCGGCTTTCTTCCCAAGGTTCTGAAAGTGGATGAACAACCACCAGGAGCTCCCAGGCCCATATGAGCATGCTTTGTCCTGCCCTCAAGTTTTGCCGTTATACAGAGCAAGGACAGAGACACCTAGGTGGGCCATGCACTCCGGGTCCCCACGGTCAGTGGGCTCAAGCCTTGATGTGATGCCTGCACAAGGGCCTCTTCCCTCTGGCCCCTCAACTTCCCAGAGCTGCAGGAGACCTGGGAGCTCTTGGTAACAGCACATTAAGCCCCTGTTTGTGGGAACTTTAATTTAAACACAAATTAGAGACGGCAAATGACTCTGGCAGCCAGATAAGCCATCCCAGGAGAGTAAAGAGTGAGCCAAGAGAATCAGTTGAGATAAAGCTTGAATTTAAACTGCTGTAGACACTTGGAAGCCTGGAACAGGTGAAAGTTGGGGGCCTAGAATGAAGAACTCCAGAAGCCCCACACCCAGTCGCCTTGCTCTGGGCTCCATGTCAGCCCCCAACCCATGTCCTGCATTCTCTATATTGCCTATCTTTTTGCTAAATTCCAACCTGATTTCTGACTCCATCCTGTCCCAACCCTCCCCTACTATTTTGGAGAACTCAAATTTTGACTTTGTTTCTCATCTTTGATCAGTTCTTCTGCGAAAGTTCTACCTGGTATCTAACTTCCATCTATGCTATTACAGTTAGAGCATAATACTTCTGGCTTAGTGGTGGCTTAGGGATTTCTGTTCAGGAGGCAGATGTGGTGTAGTAGAAAGAGGCTGTGTTGACAGACCTGGGCTTGCTTCTCAGTTTCCTTGTTTATATAACGAGTGTGTGAGGAAGGATCTCTAAGAACCTGTGAGCTCGGATGTTTCACAAGAGAATTTGAGGACAAGGACATTCAAGAAATCCCTATTGCTCTGTAATTCAGGGGTTTTCAGCTGTTCTAGAAACTTTGTTGGCTGCTGGGGAGGGCCGGGGGAGCTAGGGAGCCTGCCTGTTGCTCTGTGGGAGGGGTCTGCAGGCTCTGCTCCAACCTTACCCCCACCCAGAGGGAACAGGTGAGTCAAGCCTACTGAGTGCAGCTCTGTGGGGCTGAGATGTCACTGTTCTCTGGGGTGGGAGTGACATATGTTCTCTCTGTCATTAACACCTGTGAGGATGGCTGAGGGATGGCAACCCCCAAGAGTGTAGAGTTCCACCCTCTCCAGCTGACCTTGAGAAAATCTTTTTATCCTGTTTTTCTGGGAGGCTTAAGGTGAAGGAGAGGGGGCATGTCATCAGAGGCCCCAAAGTCCTCACCAAACAGGCGCAACTGTCCTTCATAGCATGTCAAGAGCATACCTTAGCTACAGCAAGAAGGCAGGGGGTCAAGCTACAGGCAGAACTTTCAGGTTGGTCCCAGACTAGGACCCCAAGAGGTCCTCTATGGCCCTTGGTCTCAGAGAATGTGCATGAGGCCTGGGTTGCCAGCAGGGGCAGGGACAATGACCTGAAGAGGCCATGCCAGCCTGCAACTCAAGTCTGAAGTTCCCTGATACTGGAATAGAAGGACCTTGGCATTTTCTCTGACCCAAGGCTCTTAGACAGAGGTGGGAAGCTGCCATCAGGGGCCCAGGGCCCAGCTGTGTCCCCACCTTGCCCGCCTACCCCCTCCCGAGTGCCTGGCTGCCCCTAGAGCCCCAGGCCTGCCCGCCATCTGGGCAGCTCAGAGGAGAGCCCACTGCCAAGGGAGTGCCAGCATTGATTTATGGCCCACAACCTTGGCGAGCTCGGGCTGTGTGCCCGGAACCTCCTCTGCTCAGGGAAGAGGCGCTCCTCTTAAAGGGGCAGTGCAGAGGAACACAGAAATGTCCAGGAGGAAAGCAGAGGCATTCTGGAGGAAGGAAAAGAAGAGCCCACCCACCAGGACTTTGGGTGACTTCCATCACCTAGGGAAGCTTCTCCACCACCCATCACATGCTTCATCCTAAGATTGTTCTTTGTGGAACTTAGCTCAAATGTAACATTAATTTAATGTCAGTCTCTCCTGAGAGCCTGTAAACTCCATGAGGGCAGGAATAAGACTCATTGCATTCTCCCTGTGGATTCAGCTCCCAGCACGGTGCCTGGCATGGCATAGAGATTCAATACGAATATGTCAAGTGTAGGGAAAAATAAATGAAGGTCCCGTCCATGAGATCAGGGAGTAGAGTGGGCACCTTCTCACCACCTGCCATGGTTTGCAAGCCCCCGCAGCCCCTGCCCCTAGGCCTACTACCTCTTCCTCCAGGACTCTTACCCACCCCTGTCACATCAACCTGGGACCAGTGGGCCCTTCTGCTGCCCAGCCACACTTGCCTCCTTCTTCTCTTGGGTCATCTTTCTTAGGTTCCCCACACAACGTTATTTTCTTCCCATTTTTCTTCCTCCAAGAGGCTCTATCAGATTCCCTATGGTCTCAGTCTCTGACTCAGATCATCTTCCCCCACGACTTCTCAGAATGAAAGTGCTTCATTTATTCTCTCAGAAATAGTTTTTGAGTATATACTATGTGCTAGACATTGGGTGCTGAGAATGTATGAATAAATAGGACAGGCATGACCTCGGAACTCAGGGACTCTGCAATTCATGGGATGAGGATGATATCAGCACGTCAACTAGAAATACATAAATGTAATTGTGGTAGCTGTTATGAAGGGGACTAAAGTAGTCACTGACAGGGAGGAGGGGAACCAAATTGGGTGGCCGGAGAGCACTTTGGGGATGTGGTGTTTGGGATGAGATTTGGGGGTAAGAAGGAGCCATATGGAGAGCGTAGGACAGCATTTGAGAAGCAGCCCAGTCACCTAGGTATGCACAGCAGAGTTTCAGGGGGTGGGAGGAGAGCGAGGATGGGAGCTTTTCCAAACTCCACACTCGCTTTCTTCCACATCAGGAAAACTTCTATCCCTCCAACATGGGGAGACCAAAATCCTTAAAGAAGCCACACTGGCTTCACCTGGAATCTAGTTAGAAAAGAGAACCTCAGACAGCACCACAGATCTGTGAATGAGTGTGCGCATTTGGAAAGACCCCAGGTCATTTGTGTACATGTGGTATGGAGAAACACTGATTTAGATAGCACCTTAAGGGTGGGACAGAGTGTGGGGACACAGGGAGACTTGGGATGGGAAGGGCTGGGGGTTGCTGAAGAATTTCGGCTTGATTCAGAGACGGGTCTGAGGGCGAATGCGTTTGCAGGTGGGCTTGTGTGTGTGTGCATGTGTGTTCATCCTTGAACTAGGGTGTGCTGAGGCTGTACATCTCCAGGCCCCTTTCTCTTTGTGGGTGGGAATCCCTTTTTACCTCACTGTGATAATGTCCCCACCTCCACTGACAGCTGTGAATCAAAGGGAATTTTCTAGCCTCTGGGTGGTGGAGACACCTCTGAAGCAAGGCAAGGCAGGAGATCCCTTGTTTCTGACCTCTGGCAATCCATTTATCTGACCTGAGTCTCATAAAGGCGTCCTGATGAGCCCAATCGCTTGCTAATGGTTATGAGCTGAGACCGGGGGGATTTATGGCTGAGGCCTCAGTGGCCATGGATAGTAGGGCTGTGTGCTGGAGACCAGGCTTTGCAGGGCTTCAGTTCATGAGGTTCTGTGCCCAGGACCACAGCTGGAAACACTTCTGGGGCAAAGAGCACCACCCTGGGCAGGAAGAGGTGGGTTGAGGAGGAAAAGATCTTTGAATGAAGATGCCCAAGGACTGAGAGGCGAGTGTCTGGGAAGCTGACCCAGCCTGGCTTGGAGAGCAGGTGGACAGAGGAAATGTGTAAAAAGCACTGGAATTGGCACCAATTAAACTGGAGTTCAAATATCCTGGATCTATTATTTACCAGCATGTGACACTGGACAAATTACAAATCTCTCTCAGCCACATTTTATTGATCTGTAGATGGGAATTGTAATACTATCTCATAAGCTTATAAGAATTAAATGAGATAGTGTTTGTGAAAGGTACTTAGGATACCAATTGTGTGTATTTAAATGGGTTAAGAGATTGGGTTTTTAATTCCCACTCTGCTATACTCTTGCTGGGATTCTAGCATGAGCTCTGCCACCAATGGCTTTGTGATCTGGGAATATTCTAGATCATTCTTAGGCCTCAGCTGCCCCATAGACACCAAGAAGGGGCTGGATCCAAAGTTCTTTTGGCCCCTTTCAACTCTGATGTTTTGTGGCTCTAACAGGAGCCTTGGGGTTGGAAATGGAGAGTGGAAGGAGCTTAGGCCTCAGCCTGCCATTCAGAGGGTGTCCCTGCAACTGTGTCCTCTGGGGCCAAAATGGGGGTAAAGGGCTGAGTGAGAGCAGCCACTCCCTTCGTGGTGCTATCCTGTGAGTTCCACTCCTGGCAGTGGAGAGGTGGAACCAGGTATTTTGGGAGTACCTGAGCCTATCATGCCTTCTGAATGGGTAAATCTTTAAACAACCTCCCCACACCTTTCCTTTCCCCTACCCTTTCCCAAATAATACATATAGATATGGATGTGTGTGTGTGTGTGTGTGTGTGTGTGTGTGTGTGTTCATGCACACACAACAAGTCCATGGAGTCTGATTTGATTGGGAGACTGAGCCAAATCAAGCAGAGAAATTTTCACAAAGAATCTAACCCTAACCTAGGAACACCCTGAAGTTAGTCATTGTGGGAAACAGTCATGAACTTAACACAGCCTCACAGAACCTGCCCATCTTTCACACTGTGTCCCACCCTCCGCCATGTGCCTACAGCCTAATGTTGAAACCCTGGAGGCCTCTAGGGGCCCACACAGTAGCCAACTCAATAGCATTAACCGATCACATGTTCCATGCCTGGCACTCAGCCAGACGCAAGGGCTAAGGAGGGAAATTGGACCTGATGCTGTCCTCAAGATGTCACAGCCTCATAGGTCAGACTCTAAACAGTCAGTGACAACCCGATGTACAAAGGGGCAGTAACGCACGGGACAAGTGGCTCACATTTGTGGGATAGGGAGGTGCAAAGGAAGATGCTCAGAACTGTTTACTAAAATCTTGTGGAGGATCAAAAAAGTACAAAACCAGAACAACATATTAAGCCCCTGCGACCTTACCATACAGCTGTAGCAAGGACCACCTTGTGGTCAGACTCCAGCCACTCTCTACCGAGGCTCATCACTTGGATGGTGGTGGTTGGTTTTGAAGGGGCAACAGCAATTCCCCAAGTGGACAAGTGCTGGAGGGACATTGTAGGCCAAGGGGAACGCTGGATCGGTGGCACTAAGCAGAACCTGAGGCCTGCGCATCAAGTGGGGGCTGGAGGAATTGGGCAAGTTGTGCCATGACTGGGCCAAACTTTGCACAGCGTGACCTATCACTCTTTTTTGGAACTAAGAGTCTCCAGGCAGGTCTTCCTCTGAGCCAAGACAGCACAGAGCTGGCCTTTGAGAGCAGGAGTGAGGAGGCCCAGCGAAGGTGGCCTTGTGGGGCCAAGAGCCTAGGAACTGGCACGCGCGGGCATTCACCAGCAAGGCGGGCTCAGTTGGGCCCTCCGCCCCGCGTCGGCGCGCGGCCTTAAATATTACCCCGGAGTTTTCAATTATCTCTTCTTAATGGATTTGCAGGGGCTCTTTCATCAAGCTCGGGGTGGCTGGGTGTGGGGGTGTGGAGAGCGCGCGGCGAGGGCTGGAGCTGGGAAAATGGCCCATATTTCAATATTAAAGCCCTTTACGATCGTCAGCAGCATGAAAGATGCTGCAAATAAAACGGAGCCGCCCGCGCCAGCCTCTCCATCTCGCAAGTTTTAATTAACGCTGAGGGGGAGGCAGCTGCAGGGCGGGGTCGGAGCCCGGCCAGGGGCGGATCCCGAGCCTCGAGCCTGGGGATCCCAGTCCAGAGCTCCAGCCGCAGGGATCGGGCCCGCGGGTCTGGTGGAGGGGAGCGAGGAAGCCCCGAGACCCGGGCGAGGCTGCGGAAGGTGTCCGCGGGGATGGGGAAGGCGGAGGGGTGCGGGCAGAGGTGGGAAGATTTCTGAGCGTCTGCCTAAGGAACAAACAACGCGTAACTGAATGCAAATGGCTATTGTTATTAAAGGGGAGGGAGCTTTTGGCCAAATGACAGAGCTCTTCGCCCCAACGGTCCTTCAGCGTCCTTCAGCGTCCTTCTGGCAAACAGCTTCCCCCAGACAATTCCACGCCTTGATTACACACCCCCCACCCCACCCCGCCACACACCGGGCTCTCCACCAACTCCCTCCTGCTGTCTGCTGTGGTCCTCGTTTCAGCGAGGCAGACATGCTTCCTGTGACCTAGCGGCTCGGGTCCCCGCCCCTCATGACTCTCGTTCCGGGACGTCTGCTTTCTCCATCACTCGCTCGGTTTCCCGGCGGCCGGAGCCCCGGCGCACAGAAGCGCCACTGTTCTACCTTGGCAGCGGCCTGGCCCGACAGCTTGTGCCTGAGCAGCAGACCCATCCGTCAGGCGGGAAGGATGGAGAGACGTCCGGCTGCCCCCTCTGAGGACTCCCTGGGGAGCCACCTCTGGCCTTGACCCAGACTCCTCTCTTTCCCCACCACCCCCAACCATGCCCCCAACTGCCAGCTCAGTATATAATTTTTTCTCCTTCTTCCCAACCTCCACCCCCAGCCTGGGATCTGAGGCCTAGGAGAACGTCCTCCTCTCACGGGTAACACTGAATGGTCCTTCTTCTACCTACATCCACATGGCAGAACATAACTCTTTGGCTTGAAAAGTATCCAGGGATCTCAGTGGACCATAATCCAAAGCTAAGTCAACCAACTAACACTCAGGAGTTAAGTCAAGAACTTTGGAGTGAAGGAATTAGGAAAATAATACAAAATAAAGACATGGTCTTTATTCTTAGGTATTTACTGGTACTGTACGCTTCCTAACATGTTTTGCAGAAGCCAGGCTCTCTTGTACCTCAGAGCTTGCAAGCACCAAAATGACAAATTTTACATTAAAGCAAAAATAGAAAAATCTTTCTCTATTTTCTTCTGGGTATGCAGTTTTTCTTCTTATCAATTTATGATAATTGTCTATCAAGCCTGGTTAAAAAATAATGCATGCTTATGCATCATGGTTAGGAAGACAAAACACACTTCAACAGCAGAAGGAACAAGCACCAACTACACAGTGCTTGTTGTATGTAGAATAATGGGAGAAGGAGCTGAAAGTTAAATTATATTCAGCTTAATCAAGGAGGGCTTCCTGGAGGAAAGGAGACTGGATTTGGGAGTAGGATGTTGATATGAAAAAAAGAAAATTTCCAGATGGGAAATCCTGGTTCTAAGGTGGGGCAGATTCTATATTGTTTCAGGCTGAGGAGCAGATACTCTGGCTACAACATGTTTTCCCTGACTATAGAGTAAGATAAAAAGAGGCTTATGTGATGACAGGGAGAATTCAGGGTAAACAGTGGGATCTTGAATAATGCTAGAGATTAAAGTGAATGAGGAGGGACTCTGAAGCACCTCTTCTCCTTATGAGTCCTCCAATCCTTGGCTATGGACCACGGGAGGAATGTCAGGACTCAGGGCTCAACCACCCCTTTCTGTTGTACCATTACAAGGTTTGGGTGTATGGTGACTGAAGGAGGGAAGGGTCTTATAACATCAACCACCAATGCTAATATGCTTGGGGAGGAAGGAGAGAGAAACAAAGACTCTCTCCCACTTACCAGGTCTTAAGGGGAGGAATTGAGGACCATGTGCTCAAATCAGTCACTTATTGAGCACCTATTATGTGGCATATTCTGTACAAGGCAAAAAAGATCCAGAGGTGATCAGGGCATAGTCCTCATCAAAAAGGCACTCAGTGTAGAAGGGTGGACAGTTCACTCCTTCATTCTATCATTCTATCTAAAACAAAAAGAATATTGAGCACTTGTTATAAGCCAGACAGAGTTGCAGGCACCAGAGATGTAACTGTGGACGAGACAGACAGGTCCTGGCCCTCTCAGAGAGTACTCCCTGGTGCAGGACTCAGACAGTTGTCATTCAGGGTGAAGTGTGCTATGAAGTGGAAAAGAAAGTTGCCACAAGGGATTGCTCTGAGGGGTATCTATCCTATTCTGTGAAAGATGCTGCAGGGATAACACAGGAGAGGCATTGCTGAATCTTCTTCAAAGGATGCAGAGAGGTCAGACAAGGGATGGCATGGGCAGGTGGCAAAGGGAGGGTGCTCTGGGCCTAGAGTGTGGGTGCCTGCTCAGCACCTCACCAGGTTGGGTGGACCCAGTCAGGCCCTGGCCATCTCTTGCCTCCAGTCACACCACAGCATGGCCAGCACTAAAGCAGCTTCCAACTCTCCCAGGGAAGCCAGACTACAGACACCCTGACAGCCAGAGCAGGGCATGAGCTTATCAGTTTTTCCTGTTCTGCTGCAAAGTTTCTGCCTCAGGGCTGGGCTGTTTGGAGAGGCTGCAGGGTGGAGGGCACTGTGGAGGGTCTTACTCTTTCTACCCTCTCTCACTGATAACCGTTTTGAAACAAACCAGACTTTAAATAAAAAGAAACAGGTGATCTGTCTCTTGAGCTGCAGCTGGATGCAAACCAGGACAAGAAGAGATTGTCCTTCCCAGAAACAGCTCCCTACACCAGCCCTCCTACCTCCACCTCTACCACCTCCCTGGGCTGAGTCTAGAAGGTCAAGAAGGAGGCAACCAAGCAGAAAAAGGTACCCAAGAGCAGAGCAGAGACCAGAGCACCAGGGCACTGAGGACCCTCAGAGAAGAGATGTGCTTTTGAAGGAGGGGGACCCAAGCCCGAGAAGGGGCCACCGAGCCAAGAGAGGGGGAGAGACAATGAGGGACTCCTGAGGGGTTTAGGGTTTAAATTTTGACATGCTTTTCCACAATATAGAATACAGAATACAGAATAATGCAACCCTCCTGTACTCACTATCCAGACATACAGTTGTTGTTAAGCTACTGATAACATCTTGTCAACTTTGCTCTTGAGTTTTGAAAATAAAATAAACGAATGATTAGAGGTAAATATTCTCCTTTGTTCCCCTTTCCAGTCCCATGCCCCTCCCACTCAGGGGCACTGCCATCATGAACTTGGGCTAGTTTTTCCACTTTCTGTTTTTATATTTTTGCCACATACATATATCCAAGGATAACATATTGCTTCAGTGCAGTTTTTTAGCTGTCTGTTATAATTTACAACATTATGATTTTTTCACTCCACATTTTAGAATGTCTTTATTCAAGGTTTTTTGGCAAAGTGTCAACAAAGGTAGAACTGGGTTTGCAAGATCATGCTGGCTCTGAGCAGAGGATTCCAGGTGACAGGGAGGACCAAGGATGGTGACTGCAGGCAGGAGGGGACAGATGCTCAGAAGGATAGTCCACACCATGGTAGCTGATGGCAAGCCCCATGAGGGTAGGGATTTGTTTTGTGTGTGCTGTTCTTTGGCACCATGAATAGGGTCTGGGGCCTCTTTGAAGCTGTCCAATCAATATTTGTTGACCGAGAAGTTGATAGGGGCTAAGAGATCCAGGATGACTCTCAGATTTCTGGCCCCATGTGGCTCACTGGTGATAGCCCCAGTCTCCAAGATGAAGGTCCCAGAAGGAGAGCTGGATTTCAGGGAGAGAAGAGTCCAGAAGCTGCTTTTGTGGTCCAAAGCAAATGAGGCTTCCTTGTGCAGATGGGATTG
This sequence comes from Geosciurus inauris, assembly GCA_004024805.1. NCBI lineage: Eukaryota > Metazoa > Chordata > Mammalia > Rodentia > Sciuridae > Geosciurus > Geosciurus inauris. The sequence goes on from PVHX01001635.1 coordinate 105,005, forward strand.
ATGGGAGGAGCAGACCAGATTCCCAGTTCTCAGGACTGGAAATCCCGTAGCAGGTAGTCGTTGAACACGATGAAGGATTTCAAGGGACCCAGAGACTGCAAGCAGGTAAAGGTTTAGTCCTGCTGAAGGCAAAGGGATAATTCAAATACAAACCATATACAAGCACCAGTTTCCTCAGAAGGAGGTCAGGGCCCAGCCTCTGTATTACCCACAGCGAGTGTCTTGCTGCCCTTTGTGGCCTGGGTACCCACAGCCCATTAGCCAAGGCAGAGGAGGAGGAAGAAGGTGTAATAAGTGATTCTAGAATCACGAAGACCTCGTCAGACGCCCACACTCCCAACTTTGCTCTCACTCCATATTCATCAACAAGATAAACAGGCGGGTGCTCACAATTGCCTCCTAGGGACTTATTCTTGGCCAAATCCAATCTTTCTATTCAGGAAAGGATGTGAAATATAACCTGCTTTCCTCCTGCTAAGGTCCAAGGCTCTGGCCCTTACCTTGGAACACTGCCCGAAGAGCTCCTCGAAGCCATCAGTACCTCTCGCGCATTGCCTGACTGCCCCTGCAGCCTAGGCCGAGCCATCTTCCACCCTCTGCTGTTGACTCACTTATAAACATTCTTGGTCTTGTGATTTCAATCTTACTGTTCTCTAACACATTCTTCTACCCACCCCCCAAGCCTGCCCCGACCTTCTTATTGCCCTCAGCCTGATTCCTGAACCAACAGCCCCTCACTGTTCTGTCCTTTGTCTCTGCCTCAGCAGAGTTCTTTTTTTTTTTTGGTACCGAGGATGAACTCAGGGGCACTCAACCATTGAGCCACACCCCCAGCCCTATTTTGTGTTTTATGTAGAGACAGGGTCTCACTGAGTTGCTTAGCGCCTCGCCATTGCTGAGGCTGGCTTTGAACTCGCGATTCTCCTGTCTCAGCCTCCCTAAGTGCTGGGATTACAGGTGTGCGCCACTGTGCCCAGCTCCGCAGAGTTCTTTAGCTCCTGACAATGGTTCTTTGGCATTTCCCAACTACATCTCTTGGTCATAGGGCAGGACTCCTTTTGCCATCCCTCGCACCCCGCTCTTAGAGAACCAGAGGGATTACTTTAGTTTTGTTCGGTCTGGTAGAGTCGGGCACGCCCTCCTCTCAGAAATGGAGCTGTCATGAGCATGTCATCTAAATCATTTGGTTCTCTCTCCCAGGAGTACTTTCCATTCAGACTTTTTCTTTTTCTTTTTTTTTTGTTTAAATATTTTTTTAGTTGTAGATGGACACAATATCTTTATTTGTTTTTATGTGGTGCTGAGGATTGAACCCAGTGCCTCACGCATGCAAGGCAAGCTCTTTACCACTGAGCTACAATCCCAGCCCCAAACTTTTTATTTATTCAAGGAATTTTAAATATTGTGAAGCAGAAGAGTAGGTGGATGGGAAAATGTTGGAGGGGAAAATCTTGGAGTTTTCCATAAGATTGTTATTTGATGGTGTGGTAGAATACATGAATATCTTCTGGATCCAACCCCACGAATTCACCAAAGGACCAATCTAACGATTCTCACACCAGACTGTGACCAGTGCCCTCCCACATTGAACTTAAGGAGGCTTCTAAATTTTAACACCCTGCAGAATACCCTCTCCCTGAACCCTACACTGAGCAGAGCTCTAATCAGAGAATCAGGCTTTGTCAAATTCTACCTTAAATTGATATAGACTCAACACACTTTCCAAAGTCATGGTTCTTCCTATGTAGGAAACTACAGGGACTCCCCCAACCACCACCTACCTTTATTTACTTATCTGGACTGGTAAATTTCTTTTTCTTTTTCTTTTGGTACTGGGGATTGAACTCAGGGGCACTCGACCACTGAGCCACATCCTCAGCCCTATTTTGTGTTTTATGTAGAGACAGGGTCTCACTGAGTTGCTTAGTGCCTCGCCATTGCTGAGGCTGGCTTTGAAATCGCGATTCTCCTGTCTCAGCCTCCCTAAGTGCTGGGATTACAGGCTTGAGCCACCGTGCCCGGCTTGGACTGGTAAATTTCTTGAAACTTTGTTTTGTTTGGGTACTGGGAATTGAACCCAGGGAAGTTTTACCACTGGGCTACATCCCCCAGGTCTTTTTTTTTCTTTAACTTTGAGACAGGGTCTTGCTAAGTTGCTGAGTCTAGTCCCAAACTTGCAAACCTCCTGCCTCAGCCTCCCTAGTCACTGGGATTATAGGTGTGTACCATGCACTCAGCTAAATTTCTCTCTACTTAACATGTATTACATATGCTATTAAAAAGAAAATAAAACTTTAGGGGTTTGGAGGTGTATTTCAGTGGTAAGAGCACTTACCTAGCATGCACAAGGCCCTGGATTCAATCTCCAGTGACAAAACAAAAACACACTAACAACTGCCCCTCACAACAACAACACAACAAAAAAACCACACAAAAGCTTCAGAAAGAGCAGGAGTTAGAAATGCAACTTTGGAGGGTGGTGGTGGCAGACACAGCTGACTTAGGTAACAGAGCTCTACATATTGGTGTGTGTCCTGTGGGCATTTTTGGTTTTGTTTTTGGACTGGGGATTGAATCCAGGGACCCTTAACCACTAAGCTACACCCCCAGTCCATTTTTCTATTATTATTTCTTTTTTATTTTGAGATAGGGACTTGTCAAGTTGCTGAGGTTGGCTTCAAACTGGAGGCTTTCCTGTCTTAGTCTCCTGAGCTGCTGGTGTTACAGGTGTGTGCCACTATACTAGGCCTGTCCTGTGGATGTTCTAAGGAGTCAAGTGTTGCTGGAGGTCCCCTTGAAAACATGGAAGCCTCACAGGTGCAGGGGCACATGTCTGCAATCCCAGAGATTCAGGAGGCCGAGGAAGGAGGATCAAAACTTTGAGACCAGCCTCAGCAACTTAGTGAGACCCTGTTGGAAAATGTTAAAAAAAAAAAAAAAAAAACCATGACTGGGGATGTAACTCAGTGGTAAAGCACTCCTGGGTTCAATCCCTAGTGCCTGGAAAAAGAAACCCAAACAAAAAAAAACAAAATCCATGAAAGCCTCAAGCCCTGGGCATCCCGAAGGCAGTGCCTACAGAAGTCACTGCAGATGATTAGAAGGGAGGATATTGTAAAGAGAGGACCATCAGAAGTAAGGCATAGATGATCAGATTCCCCATATAGTCATAAAACTTCACAGAACCTAAGTTATAGGCAAATTTGGGGTTTTTCCTTAAGAATCCAAGTAATTCTAAGACTGCTTTGCAGCCCTCTATAAAGTGGGACTATTCACTGAGTTGATGATTAGGGTTCATCTAGTAATTATTAAACAAGAGAGAATAAGAAATAAACATCATGGGCTGGGATTGTGGCTCAGTGGTAGAGCGCTTGCCTTGCATGTGTGAGGCACTGGGTTCGATTCTCAGCACCACATAAAAATAAATGAATAAATGAAGGTCAATCAACAACTAAAAAATTTTAAAAAAAAGAAATAAACATCATAAATTTAAACTGAGTACTTCATATACTTAACATTAAACTCAAAGATGAAACAGTAGGGAGGCAGAAACAACAGTGATGTTATTTATTTGTTTTACTTTTTTAAAGAGAGAAGAAACCAAAATCCTTGGCTCCTGCCTGGGCCTTGCCCTGATATAAGGATACTCCAGCTTTTCTGCCAAAGCTCTTTTGATATTTAAGATAGGAGAGTGAACTTGGACCACAGCAGTCTCAGGGCTTAGCCTTAAGAGCCATCAGCAGGGGCTGGGATTGTGGCTCAGTGATAGAGTGCTTGCCTACCATGCGTGAGGTACTGGGTTTGATTCTCAGCACCACATATAAATAAATAAAATAAAGGTCCATCAACAGCTAAAAAAATATTTAAAAAAAGAAAAAAAGAGCCATCAGCAGGACCCAATTCTTTCTTCCTCTTTTTCTTTCTCTTTTTCTTCCTCTCTCCCTCTTGCTCTCTCTTTTTCTTTTTTATTTAAAAATGTTTTTATTAGTGCATTGTAGTGATACATAACAGTGGGGTTCATTTTGACATAATCGCACATGCATGGTCTTTTTTTCCTTCTTGCTTCATGTTTAATTAAAGAGAGTAGAAGGATTGCATGTTTCTTGTTTGTGTAATAGAAAATTAGGATTTTTTATTAATAATAAAATAGTAACAGGTTTTTTTGAGGTCTTAAATTTCACCTTTAAAATGATGTAAACTTTGCATTTTATTATGTAGTAGGTTTAGTAGGTTTTGTGCTATGTAAAAATTATGTCTTAAACTATTTGTCATCAGTCAGATGTTGTGGCACACACCTGTAACCCCAGCAACGCAGGAGGCTGAGGCAGGAGGATTGCAAGTTCAAGGCCAGTCAGCAGCTTAGTTGTTTCAAAACAAAAAAACAGAAAGGGGACTGAGGATGTAGCTCAGTGATAAAAAACAAAAACAAAAACAAAAAAACGCCCCTGGGTTCAATCCCTAGACTCCCCCACCTGAAGTGGGGGAAAAAAACTATTTGTCATAAAAAAGCCTCTGTAGTTATGATACAGGTTTCTTATATATCCTGTGACACCCCAGCATGCAGCCATCATAGTGTGCCTCTGAGGTACCTGTAAGAGATGTTGCAGAGTGTGGCCCCCAAATAAGCCCCCAAATAAGCCCTTTTTCTGTTTGATTTTTAAATTTGTTGAACTTCCCTGCCACTGTCATTTACTGAGTATGGACTATGTGCCAGGATTTCTGCCAAATGCTTTTATTTGTGATTTGTGCTGCATTATTTAAATTCTCACACCCAACTGAAACTCAGAGAGGTGAAGTAACTTGGCTAAGGTCACACAGCTATATGGTGGCAGAGTGAAGATTCAAATACCTCTCTGAACTTTGGCTCCAAAGCAGACTGGGGCCCCCTGCTGCCTCTTGAAGGCAAAGGCTGGAGCACCTGGCTGAGTAAGTAGTAGCCCCTCCCATCCCCCCGCCCCCGCAGAGAGGAGACTATCAGGGTACATCTAGAAAGAGCATGAATGTAATATAGGAAGCATCATAAAAGCTCTGTTTCATCTAGCTCTGCCTCAGACTAGCTATAGGTTCTTGAGGGATCACCTTAGCCTTATTCTTAAGATGGGGTGAAAGGGACAATGGGAAAAAAGATGAGCATTGAGCTAACATCCTGGGTGCCTTTCTTGCTGTGCTGCTTACCAGCCCTGTCATCTTAGGCAAGCCACTGGGACTCTACACCCCTGGGTCCTCACTTCCAAAATATGAAAAATAATCCCCAAGCCTGGCACGGTGGTGCATGCCTGTAATCCCAGCACTGTGGGAGGCTGAGACAGGAGGATCTTGAGTTCAAAGCCAGCCTCAGCAACGGCGAGGCACTAAGCAACTCAGTGAGACCCTGTCTCTACATAAAACACAAAATAGGGCTGGGGATGTGGCTCAGTGGTCGAGTGCCCCTGAGTTCAATCCCTGGCACCAAAAAATCATCATCATCATCATCATCCCCCCCACCTCACAGAGCAGCTGTGGGGGTTAAAAATAACATGTGAAGTATGCGGGACAGGGTTTGATATACAGTAGTTGCTCCACAAATGCCTGTAGGATTACAACGGTAGTAATCCCTGTGATCATAGTATCAACAATAGCATTCATATTAAAAAATTGCGATGATTAAAATGAGAGAAATGTATGAGAACAATACTACAAAGTAAGGCAATTCCCTAAAAATAAGGAGCTGTAGAAGACCCACCTTTATGTACCCCCAGATCGCTCTGCTAGTTGAAGGCCTGGGTTGCCTTCAACAGGTGGGGGTTAGGGTTGGCCTGGAGAAATAATGCCTAGAGCAGGTTGACGGGGGGTGGGGAGGGTGTTCCGGGACCCTCTCCTGAGCCAGTCTGGAGACAGAGCCTGATCTGCATAGAGACTTGTCAAGGTCTCGCTCAGATTTGACACTGGATAAGTCCAATTCTGTGACTCAGCTGGTCTGCCCTGATTCTTCAGTGTGGGCACGACATTGAAATACCACCCACCAGCGCCTTTGTGAACTTGGGTGTCCTCCACTTTGATAGCCACACACGGACGCGTCTCAAAGTCCTCCGTGATGGAGATGCTCTCTAAAAGGGTCCCAGGCCTTAACTCAACACAGCCTCTCCATTTTCCTGTTGGCACCTTTCAGGCCACCTGGAGGGAGGTCTCCACAGCAGGTAGGCTCTCTGAGTGGCCACAGTGCTGTAGGTGGGGGTACAGTCACCTCTCTCTTGGCCTTTTCCCCCTAAGCAGGTGTCCCAGGCACCTCTCTCAGTTTGGAAAGCAGATTATTTATGGTTTATTTTTGACACCAGATCATCGCTGCCCAAGTTTCATCAATTTGTCACTGTTTTTATTGTCAGCAATTGCCCATAACTGGAGCACATTTAAAATGTCATTGATCTTGGTATTACAGTGTCATAATCTGACAGTAATAGGTGTAGCCAGCACAGGAAGCCCAGGCCCTGAGATTGATGGCGTTCAGCACACCAATTATATTCTGTCCATCTAAGTGATAAAAGAGTACGTAGGAGGCATTCAATAGATAAATTAGATATCGCTCCCAATTATGTCCCTTTATTTTATGGAGTCACGTGCTCCCCTTAGAACTTTTTTTCTTCATTTGGCTTGTAAAGGGGCATTGCCTGACCCCCGAAGGCCGGGACTGCTTCCTCTGCCTCCCCGGCCTTGGGCTCAACGCTGAGCCTTCCCTGCCTTCTTGTAGCGTCTCACCTGGGCTCTCACGGGAACCCACCTGGACGCGGGGAGTGCCACAGGTATGGAGGGCAGGAGGTGGTATGTCTCGCTGTCAGGGGAGCCGCCAAATCAGGCCTCTGGGAACAGGAGGCTGGGCAACACCTCTCCTTATGGTGATACTGGCCAGAGACATAAAGACGGGGAGAGGAGCCATGAAGTGGGTTAGGATCCTCCAGTCCTAGGCACCAGCAGAACCCTTGAATCAGGACAGGTACCAGGCTACAGCTAGGGAGGAGGAGCCGCCTAAGAAAGTTCTCAGTCCTCAGGAAGTGACTTCATCCACCGCACCCCCACTCTGCTCTAGGCAGAATTGACCAGCTCAAACTTTTCCTTGGAAGTACCCCCAGAATTTTCTGCACTCTTATTCCAATCCATGTCAGAGGGTTTCATCTTGAATCCTGGCTCTGCCACTGTGGTGGGGGGTATGGTGCTGGCATTCCTAGAGAGAGAGCAGGCCCCCTGCTCAACAAGCCCCACAGCAGCTCATAGCCAAGAAGACAGCTGCTTGAGGCAGAAAAGTGCCTGGCTGGGGTGTAGAGGTAAAGTGAGGGGCCACTTTATTTGGGGCCTATCTTATAAGCACCTTAAATTCTGTTGACAGCCTTGACCAGATCTAGACTCATGTTCCCTGTCCTCCATGTTCCCTTGAAGGCAGCAGGAAACACGGAGGAAGCCAACACACACAGGTGGTAATCGTGATCCAGGTCCATCCATTGAGCTCTGAAAGAGGAAGAGTCCATGGGCCGGGCCGCTCCCCAGAGCCTGTTGCCATCTCAATGGTGTAAATAATCCTGGCAGTAAGTGCCCATTACACTGAAGGGAAGCAATTCTTACTGCATGAAACCTGAGAATGTGGGCCAGGGGAGGAGTAATGGGGGACAGGGGAGAGAGAAGGGGAGCCATCTCCCCGAGGCTCCTCAAGTATACCTCCAAGCCAGTGATAGATGCATTTCTGGAACAGTGGATGGCATTTGAAGTGAACTGTTTATAGGAAACGAGTATGATTTAAACAATGTCTTGGCTGATAAACACCAGCTAGATGGGGGGAGAGGGCAGGGCGAGGAGTGGAGGAATCAAAGGCCCTGAGGCCCCCAGTGTTAAGTAGCTGTCTGAAGCTGTGCGCAAACACACACACACCAGCTTTGGTCTTAACATGTTTTTAAGAGCTGGTTATGATTTCCTTGAGGGCGGCTCAGATTAAGACTAGAGTGGAGCCCCCAGTTGAGTGCCTTCAATAACTGTCCATCACATCCTCTTTAGAGACAACAGCCTCCTCCCCTCGCTCAGGGAGCCTAGACTAGGGAGGGCTGCTGCGAGGCCACAGCCTGGACTAGGGAGGGCTGCTGCGAGGCCACAGCACGCTGCTTGTCAGCCTGTGCCTAGGCAGCGCTGGGCCCTGTCTGCCCTGCATGGGGCCCTGCTCTGAGTCCTGGGGCAGACTCCAGACCAAGTACTGAGTGCCACCCTCACAGAGCTCTCAGCCTTCAAGGAAAAAGGAAACACAACCTAGAAAAGAAGGAAGTGACGAGAGCAAGAGGAAGGAAACCAGGAAAGGGGAAACTCACCAAGACCAGAATCCAGCCCTTATGTCCACTGCTGCCATTCTGGTGGTCCAAGTTACTCATCTGTCACTTAGATTTGTGTAATCACCTTTCAACAAGTCTCCCTGCACCTTCCCTTACCCCACTCCCTGAGATCCATTCTCAACAACAACAACAAAAAAGCTAGAAGGGCCATTTAAAAACCGAAGTCCAATCATGACTTTCCTGCCCATTCCACTTAGAGTAAAAAGCAGAGTCCCTAAGTTAGGCTACACAGTCCTACATCACCTGGCTCCTCATTATCCCTCTGAGGTCATTCCCCATACACCCACTCTCCTGGCTTAATTCCTTATAGCAACCCTGGCTTCCAGGTTCCACAAACTTGCCAGGCAAGCTCTTGCCTCAGGACCTTTGCACCAGCTATTCTCTCTACTTGGAATACTTTTGCCAAGCTATCTGTGGGGATGTCTTTGTGCAAAGACCACATTCTCAGTGAGCCCTCCTTGAATACTATATTTAAAACTTTGGACTTCCTCCTATCCTGACCCCTCTTTCCTGGTTTATGTCTCTAACAATTGTCACTTTCTAATGTATGATAGAACTTACTTAGTAAGTACATTGTTCATTATCTGTTCCTGCTTGAAAGCAAACGCCACACAGGCAGGAGACTTTCTTTATAGGCTCAACAATAATTGTTTAATGATAAATGTGAAGGATGAGATTAACCAGGATAGAGTTTGGAGAGGAGGGCAAAGGGAAGCCACCCCAAGCTTAGGTTAACTTGTGTCTTAGCTCTCAGAAAGTATTGTGAGGATCTGGCAGTCTGAGCAATGAATGTAAGGCCCAGAGTTGGGCTGGGACATCAGCACAAATGGGGAAATTCAGCTAGCAAAAGGATAGATTGAATTTACCCCTGAATCTGGTGGAAGACTTGGCTTTAGCTTGGAATTTCATCATCTTCATGACAAATTATACTTTGATGTAATAATACCAAAGGGATGTGCAGGGTCAGAATGAGTTGATTAGAAATGGAGGGTAGACTGAGAATCCAACAGCCTTCAGGGTAGAGGAAGGGTAGCTGAAAGAGAGCAGAGCAGCATGTCTCTTCTAAGTTTGGAAAAAAGATCAAGGTGGAATTACCGGGCCTGGTGGAAGATTATGCACTGAAGCAGGAGAGGAAAACGGAATCACTAGAGGCTATCATCTCAAAGAGGATGTTCCATCTCTACTGAGGGTGAATAAGTTGGGCTAGACATCAAGCAAGGCCTCCCAACAAGATGACAGATGGTGGGAGGGATAGTGCAGAGCCTCATCCTCTGGAAAACTTGAGCAGGACTCAACTGGGTATGTACCTCAGCCAGGTTAACATGGAGGCCCTGTGGCTATGCAGCTCTGGGCTGGAGTCTGGGGAACTAGAGTCTTGGTGAAGGTTTCTGATGAGCACCCACTCTTTCATCTAAAAGTCTCCCGAACTCCTAAAGCATACAGCCATTTGTGCTCTCTCCTGCATCATACCAGGATGGGAAGGGGAAACAGAATAGTTAGTGCGCTAACACCCCACCAGTCCAGCTATGTTCCTTTACTACCATCCCACACAGCTTTGTGGTGACTTCAGGATATAAGCCAAGAGAAAGAAAATGTCTTTGGAGGGTTACTTATCCAAGAGAGTGGCTACTGTGGTTACAGTGGAGAGAGAACCCAGGTGGCCTGGAGTCCTGAGGATGGAAGGGATACCTACTCATTATCATATAACTCTTTTTTGTGTCTGTACCAGGGATTGAACCCAGGAGTGTTTAACTGCTGAGCTGTATCTCCAGCCCTTTTTTATATTTTATCGAGAGACAGGGTCTCACTAAATTGCTTAGGGCCTCACTAAGTTGCTGAGGCTGGCGTTGAACTCATGATCATCCTGCCTCAGCCTCCCCAGTTGCTGGGATTACAGGCGTGCTCACCATGCCTGGCTTGTTAACTCTTAGTGCCTTTTGAGCTCTGAACCATGCATATGCATTTCTTATTTAAAAAAAAAAAAAAACAATTCATGGGGGTTGGAGATATGGCTCTGTGGTAGAGCATGTGTTTAGCATGTGTGAAGCCCTGGGTTTAATCCCCAGCAGTGCACGCACGTGCACACACACACACAGTCATGAAAATCAGACAAGAGCAATAAAAATAACAACAAAGAGCAGATCTAGGGAAGTGGGAACTTGATGCTTCTGATTGTTACCCTGAGGACAATGATCTGACCTTTCTTGCCCAAATGTACCCTTCTCATCTGGTATCTCCCTTTTCTATAGATTCAGAGAGGAGCATCAGTGGCCTGATGCCACACAGCATTTAAGACTAGCAAAGATCTGGGTGTTGGATGCCCAGACTCTCAGTGTGGACTTTGTGTTTTGGCATTCACTGTCCTGGTCTGCCCACTGACCTCCCATGTTATTTGCAGTACTCTGTATATACTACAAATCAACCTTCCATGAGTTATTTTAGAAGGTCTTTAGTCTTAAATGTCATATTTCAGGAAGTCACCACTTTATGAAGTTCTGTACCCAAGTGTAGTGTGTGATAATTTATTCACACCCTTCCTGCCTCCCTTTCTACCACCCTCCACCACCAAATGACTCTCCACTGAAGCTTGGCCTTGCCTCAAACAAGACATGTGACCTTGAGCAAGTTATTTAACCTTTCTGTGCTGCTGTTTCTTCTTCTATAATTAAGGATCCTGACCTTCCTCCTGAAGCTCTTCATTCATCCATTTATACAAGCATGTATCTTGTGCCAGGCGCTGAACTTGGAGCTGTGAGGATTACATGAGACAATGTATGTGGAGTTAGTACAGAGACACGGAGAGTTATTGCCAGGACCTCCTTCCTTGGATGCTTTTCTGGGCTGGGTGCTCCCACTCCCTCCTCTGGTATGCCCTTGGAAGAACTGCTTCACAGTCTGCTTCCAACTGTTCCATTTCCAGTGCTTCTCCTGCAATGAAGCTGACATCCTGCTCTGGATGAAGTGTCAGGGGCTGCAGAGATAGCCTATTTCCTAGGCTTTTCCATTGGTTAGATCCCAAGGGCATCATTGGGCCTGTGAAAAAGAATAATGCTGAAATGTATCTGTAGGTCTTTAGTCTGACACTTCAGGAGTGTCCACATCTCTTGCCCTCTGGGGCCCTGTTGGGAATTGGAAGCTGGAACATGAGAGTGGGAAATGGGGGCTGTTCTTGTCTCAGTTCTGCTCATTTCTCTTCTTTCCTGAGTCCCACGCCTCTTTAGCACAAAGGCCAAGATGCTGGGATTAGAAACTCACACTTGCTTCCCTGCAGATGTAAGTTGGGCCATGAAGGAAAGACAGCCCCATCTTCAAGATGATCATAGACAACCATCACCTAGAGTAGACAGGAGCTTGTTTCAGAGGGAGGAAAGATGGTTCCAGAGCTCCTGGTGGGAGACTGCCCCCACTCCCTGCCTGACTCCTGAGGACTGGGTGAGCATCACTGGGAGGGAGCGGTGTTTGTTAGAAAAAGTATGCTGCTTCAACCCTGGTCATGACAAGTCAAGGTGCTGATGACGGACCACAGCAGCAGGGAAAGATCAAGTTTGATAGAAGAAGGCACTTCCTGGTCATCAGGGAATGGGTTTAACAAGAGAGGTTATGGAGGGCTAGACTTGAACCACTCAGACACAGTCTTCCTGAAGGAAAGAGGAAGGACAAGATATGTGGAGGTTGTAAAGGATTCCATGGTGTTGCACAGTGACGCAGAGTTGGCAGTAACTGGGGAAGAACCACAGCACAAACCTCATGGGCAGTGACCAGGTGGGTATCCAGAGCCCCCAACATGCCCAACACATGCCTCACACAGAACTGTCTGGAGAACCTGACTAAAGAGGACAAGTCTTTCCTGGAAGATGGTGCCAACTCCATACTCAGGGAAAGATAGCTCCTTTAAAGCTCCACAAAACAATGATTCCAGACTGTGGGGACCTGGAAGTACTTCATGTGAACCTCAGTTCTCAGCTAAGTTTGGTCTCAGGAAACCCAGGGGGTTGATTCATCCCAGAGGACAAGCTGAGCAGGGAATGGGCCTTGCGTTCAGGCTAGGCCTGTTGGATATGGGTTGGAACAACCTGGGCAAACCCTTAAGCACCTGTCTTGGAGCTGGGCATGGTGGTGTATGCCTATAATCCCAGCGATCTGGGAGGCTGCAGCAAGAAGATTGCAAGTTCAAAGCCAGCCTCAGCAACTTAGCAAGGCCCCAAACAACTTAGTGAGACCCTGTCTCAAAATAAAAAATAAAAAGGGCTTGGGATGTGGTTAGGTCACCCCTGAGTTCAGTCCCTGCTTAAAAACAAGCAAGCAAGCAAACAAACAACAAAAAAAAACTTCCTTGGTTTCTGGGGAGCCCCATGGAAAGTGAGGGAGGATTCTCTCATGGAATGGCCACACACCATGAGGGTATGAACAGAACACAGAGGACACGAAGGGTTCACCATGAGAGGTGAATTCAGGGACCCCTTCCTTGGGCTGGGGGTGAGGGAACTTTTATGGATGCTCAGCCCCTCTCCCCAAGGGGAGATGCAGCTTCTGGAGGGAGGAACCTATTCTGCATCATTTCCAGAGCCCCAGTGCCCAGCACAGAGCAGATGCTCAAAACAAATGGTTTGAAGGAACACATGTGCCTCAGGGTCAAGAGCTAGCCCAGGAAGCAGCTGGAGTGGGTTTGTGGGTGAGGGATTCTCTGCTCTGGGCCTCAGTTTCTTCATCTGTGAAATGAGGGCACGGCAGTAGGTTATCTGTCAGGTGTTTGTCACCCCTGACAATCTGTGGCTTTCTATTCTTCTCACTCATCTGTTCCTTTCTAATTCTCTCCCCATCACTTTTTGCCCCTTAAATCCTTGTCTACCACTTAATCTCCAACCTCTGTGCCTCTTCCTCAGTCTCTCCCCTCCCTGTCACGGTTTACAGGTGTTTCTCCCTCTCTTTGTGCTTCTAGTGATTTCTCCCACCATTGTTGCCGGGCCCCTCCCAGGAGCCTTCTGTGCTCTGGGCACACGCACCAGTTCTAGCGCCCCCTTCAACAGCCTTAGGCCCCGGAGTGGAGAGATTGGGAGAAGAGGAGGAATCCTAAGGCAGCCTCTCCCCTTCCCCTGAGGTGGCCCCACCGCTGTGTCCCTGCTTGCGCCCAGCGTGGCCAGCCGGCCTCTCACTCGGCAGCCGGTGCCGCACTGCGCCCTCGCTCCACGCTAATGCGATCTGGAGAGACCCGGGCGGGCGGCGGGCAGTCTGGCCCGAGCGTCCCGGGCGGCGCTGATGGATGGTCCCCTGACAGTAATCGCAGAATGAGGACGCGCTGGCGACGCTCTCGCCCGAGGCCCCGCTGTTTGGCGAGCCCAGGATCCCTCCCTCCCCAGCGCCTGCCTCCCAGGCTTTCTCAATTCACTGGGCTTTGGGGAGGAGTGAGGCCTCTAGCTTAGGGGACCAGGCAGCCTTTCCCTGTTCTCTCTTCCCCAAAACACTGCTTTCTGTTTTGGAATCCTTGTATCCACACTGTCTCTGATTGTGAGCAAACTAGTCATCGCCTTGTGCCTCAGTTTCCTCCTCTGCATACTGGGAAATAATGGCCTTTTCCTGGGAGCACAAGAGAAATACTGAGGAAAATCACCACTCTTCCTTAAGTAGAATTGATTTTTCACTTTTAGTTTGCAGTGCTTATAGTAATCTGAGCTAAATATATGAAGCTGAATAGCAGCTGAATAGTTATTCACACTGAGCATCTGTTTTTATACAGATACACATATCATGTTTTGGGCTAATAAATACATCAGAAAACAAGAGATGGCAATATTGGTACAGCTTAGAAATCTTTAATCAACTCAGGTGTTCTCCAGGGAGGCAATTGCCGCCAGCAGGACTCTTCACTTTTCTGAGGCCCACCCACCTGTCTAGGCCCCCGGTCTCCAGCCAGTGTAGGGTTCCCTGCAATCCAGGGCTAGGCTGAGGTGGCATGTGGAAAGATCCTCCTTGGGGAAATGTTGCTGGACAATTCCCTCATTCATTTTCAAGTGGTACGAATTTCCAAGGTTCCTTCCTTCCTCCACCCCCATGAGATTCCCCTTGGGCAAAGCCCTGTGGAGGGGCTACAGTGAGGATTCAGATCAGTTACACTTCTGAGAGCCCACCCAGATGCCTCCTCCCTCCCTTTTAACCTTTCCCTCTCATCAAAAGCCAAATTGAGTTAGTCTTGAGTTTTGATTTAATTCTTAAAATGGAGTCATAATCTGCTTAGCGTCCTTTACCCCAAGTCCTGGGTACGGAAGTGGGGGAAGGGTGCATAATGAAGAGCAGCTCTGTGGCCTCTGGAAGACCCTCACAGACACTCACCTCCCAAACACCAAAGAGCAAGAGACGCCATGGCCCTGGGGTGCAGAGTAGTGTGATGATGATGATGAAGATGACTCGTTTATCGGGCACTTAGCAAGCACCAGGACTGAGGCAGGCACTGTACATACATCTCTCAATTATCACAACTACCTGTCAAGTAGGCACGATTTACATTCCCAATTTACAGGGGAAGAAGCTGAGGCTTATGCTGCGTCCTACAGGTACAGGCTGGCAGAGCCCATATTTGATGCAGAATAATATTCATAAGTAATTGAAAGGTGTAAGAGTAATATGACATTTATTCTCCCCCACCCCCTTTTTGGTACTGGGGATTGAACCCACTGAGTTATAACCCTAGCCCCTTTTATGTTTTATTTTGATACAGAGTTCACTAAGTTGCCCAAGCTGGCCTCAAAATTTTGATTCTCCTGCCTCAGCCTCTGGACTGGCTAGGCTTACAGGTGTGCACCACCATGCCCAGCTAGAGCCCAGATTTAAACCACAGTCAGATACAAAGCCTTTACTATTTACCACTTAGCTGTGTGTCCTCTGGCAAGATACTTACCTTTGACCTGCCCTAGTTCCCTGTTTGCAAAACACTGATAATAAATAGAGATTTAAAAAATACTCACTTCATAGAGTTGTGTTGATTAAAGGAAATAAGGCATTCACCACATTCAAAGTAAGCATTCAATTGTTTAGGTGCTATAAACAGGAGTAGGCTTGGATAAGGGAAGGGATACAGTGTGATGTAATTAATTATGATCATTATTGTTGATCGCAGTCATCATGCATTGAGAGCTTATTGAGCACAGGCAATTCTATAAGATAAAAATTGCTATGCCTCAGCTCAGTGGTAGAGCACTTGCCTAGAATGTTTAAGGCCCTGGGTTTGAATCCCAGCAACACACACACACACACACACACACACACACACACACTGCTAGCCTGTTTTATAGATGAGAAAACTGAGTTTCAGGTCGATTGAGCAAACTACCTAAGTCCGCCCTGTTAAAAAGTTAGGGAACAGAGTTTATTTTCAAATATTGGGACCTTGGATTCCCAAACCTGCTGCTCTCAGTGCCCCCAGGGTCACCAGACACTGGCTTCTCCTGGAGGAGGTCAGAGCTGAGGCCACAAACCTGAGTCACACCCTCTACCACCTGTGACCTGATATGCTCCAGGTGGGCAATGTTTTCTTAAAAGAATAGGAAGAAAGTAAATAAAGCAGTAACCAAGACAGTGTTTCCCTCCCCCAAAGCCAATGCAGAGCCTCCCTACACCAGCCCCCACTCTCTTCTCCCCTGGTTCCTCAGTGCTCAAGTTTGTGGCCATTAAATAGAAGAGGAGAAAGTTTGAACCAGGCATGAAATATTTATCAGTTAATTACAATATGCAGATTCTATTCCTGGGGGTGATTTATCTTTTTGGAAATATAGGAAAAGATTCTGGAACTTGTATCCTAATTGCTTGGCCTATTATTGTAGCAACCAGGTAGAAACTCCATTTACTATATAACTACAAATTTTCCCACTACTGAGGGTAGCTGCTTCTTCCTCTGCTGTTGGTGGTCTGGGGAACCAATGCTTTCAGATGAGAGAGGCCTCTGAGAAGTCAATTCTCCATTCCCTTGTCTCTTCTTGGGGTGGACACTTTCTAAACCCTGATAGCTGTAGGAAATGTAAAGCATGAATCCTGCTGAAGTTCTGAGATCTCAAGAGAAGCTAATGCTAAGTGCCATCTCTTCCTATTAAAGCCATGCAGCTGGAGGGAGGTACCCCATGTTAAGAAGTCCTCAGCTGAGGATTCTTCTGCTCTGACAGAAGTAGCAGTCCTCCTCATCTTGTATCCCTTCCTAGGGCTACATCTGGAACTCTGGCTACACATTAGCATCACTTGGGGTGTTTAGAAAATAATCAAGATGCCCAGACCCTACTTAGGCTAACAAATTAGAATCTCTGGAAGTGCAGTCCAGGCATCAGGATTTGAAAATATAGAAATAAATAAATAAGGGCTGGAGTTGTGGCTCAGTGGTAATGTGCTTGCCTTACACTTGCCTAGCATGTGTAAGGCACTGGGTTCGATCCTCAGCACCACATAAAAATAAGTAAACAAAATAAAGGCATTGTGCCCATCTACAATTAAAAAATCTAAAAAATTAATAAATAAATAGATAAATAAATAAATAAATAAATTTATCAGGTGTTCCAATGTGCAGCCAAAGTTGAGACCTTCTTGGGCAAACAGAAGAGTAAGGCTTCCTGGTAAATGGGCCCTGCTTATCTGCAAGACTATGTCATTTTCATCCCACCCTCTCAGGTACTGCAAGAGGCAACTCCTTAACTTTTATTGGAATCCAAAGAACATCCTTTCAGCTGGGCGTGATGGCACACACCTGTAATCCCAGCACATTGAGAGACTCAGGCAAAAGAATCGCAAAGTTCAAAGCCAGCCTCAGCAATGGCAAGGTGCTAAGCAACCCAGTGAGACCCTGTCTCTACATAAAACACAAAACAGGGCTGGGGATGTGGCTCAGTGGTCCAGTGCCCCTGAGTTCAGTCCCTGGGACCAAAAAAAACCAAAGAGCATCCTTTCTCCTCAAGAAGCTTCTGATATTAATAACAACCATTTATCAAAGTTCTGCTGAATGCTTGGATCTATGCAAATAAAATTTAATTTGATCTACACAACAACTCTACAAGGCCAATGAGCATGTCCATTTTATGGATGGCTCAGAAAGGTTGAGTAATTTGTCTATAGTTGCCTATAACTAGCAGGTATCAGATCTGGGATTTGAATCTAAACCCATGCTTTTAACCACTGTGCTACACTGCCTCTCAGTTTCTTGAGGTTAGAAGGAACAGCCTTCAGAGTCACCATCTAAAGAGCTTAGGGAAGGTCTTGGTGGAGCAGAAGAAACAAGAGGCAAGGAGAAGTGTTGAAAGGCAGATGGGAGCTACAAGCAGATGGAGCATGGAGGAAAGAAAGATGGTGGGGTAGAGACTGAGGAGATGGTGTGGCCACGAGATGAAGCTCCTGAAGGAGGGTGTGGTGAGCGGGATCGTGCGTGGGAATGGGGCAAGCTGGAGAAGAGAGCCCAAGAGTGTGATCTGGCCATCAGGACACCCGGAACAGTGAGTAGTGCCCACCATGGACTGGGTAGCTAGAGAGGGGGAGGGTCCTTGTGTCAGAGGAGGGATCTTTGTGAGGCACGCAGCAGTGAGGAATGCCCCGCCATGAATACTAAGGGCAAGAAGAAGAGAAAGGGCTAGAGGGGGCTGGGTGATGTTTAGCTGCTGGGGTGATTAATGGGGGTGAACGGAGGGTGAAACTCAAACCCTTCGAACAGAGATGGTGGGGAATGGTTGTTCAAGAACAACAGTGCACTGTTTCATCAAGAAAGCCAATGTCCAGAGGAGGGGCGGGTGGGGAGATGCCAGGCACAGTTGCTCCTTCCTTTTTTTCCCAAGGTCTCTTTATTTACCGTCAAACAGTACATTAAACTATATAGCCAGCTCCAGAGAACCCTCTGAGCAGGCTTCCTACCTGTGTCCTGACTTGGGCAAGATCAAAGATGCTGGGCCAGCTCTCAGAAAGACCAGGTGAGTTTTGGGATGGTGGTTGAGGAGACTCCACGAACCAACCCACTGGTGGGGGGTAAAGTGGCCACTGGCTTCCTTCTAGACCAGACAGGCACTGAGAGATACATGGAGTTTGGGTCCCCAGATGTCCTTTGGAAAACTGTAATGTTCTTAGAGCAAAGGACTCAGAGCAATCCAGGCCTCAGGGAGAAAGAAAATGCTCTTTTTCCATGAGAAGAAAGAGTAGAGAATTGACTACAGGGTGGTGGTGGGTTGCTTCCTCTGGCCCTGGTTTCAGGGTATTGATCTGGGTTTAAAGAATGTAGATAAAGCTTGTAGGAAATAATTATCACCCCCTTCATTTTCTACTTCTGGCTCTTTCTCTAGGTTCAGCTGTTGTTGGGAACTGCTCATCCTGCCTCTATCCTCCCTATTTCCAGAGGGTAGGAGAGGAGAAAGGGAATGGAGGCAACTATTTCATGCTAGGCGAACTGAAAATAGGGATTTAGGTGGAAATTATCTCATAGGATAGGAGCAACTTTCTGCTCTATGTCTTTACAGATGTGAAACAACTGGCAGACCTCACATCCCTACCCACAACCATCTAAGAACATGGTGCATCTTGAAGCCTGTGCCTCCCTATTGTGTGTGTATATGTGTGTGTGGGGGGCAGTGGCAAGGAAAGTCAGGTGTGTATTCAAGGGACCTAGAGGTTTGAGGGAGGCCAGCATGTCCTTAGGGCAGGGGAGGTAGACTGTCCATTCTTCATCCCAGATTGCTCAGGTATTATGCCTGGAAACCCTGCCACCTGGCCTTCATTTCTGTCTCCAGAGATTGACCAAGCTGCTTCTCTTGTTGGAGTCTCACTCTTAGTCTCCCCAGGAGCCAAGCCTACAAGCACTTTGAAATCTGAGGCAATCTTAGGTTAGTGGGAGGTGGTTGTATTGAGCACAAATACTCTGTGAAGTGCGACATGAACTGACTAGTAATGAGGCAACCTTTCCACAGATGGCTGAGTTCAAGGGCTGTCTTTAAGAGGCACTGGGCCTCAGTTTGCTTGTTCCAGAGGGCAGAGGCTAACTGAGGCTGCCTTCTGCCTCACAGAAGAGAAGGAAATAAACAGGTCTCTTGAAGAACAATGGTCACAACCAACAGTCTTAATTATGAATTAATAATTTATAATTATTCCAGACTTGCAGATAAGCACAACCCCACTGAAATTATTTTCCAGGGAGAAACATAGTCAGAGGTGGTGGGAAGGGAACTTCAGTGCAGCCATTATTTCCAGAGGCCATTATGTTCATTTCTTTGCTTCCCAACCAGAACCTAGGAGAGATTCATTAGCTTCCTTGGCCATTCCTCCTAACACTGCCCACCCCCAAACTTCTAAATACAGCACCACACTGCTTCTCGGTTCTTCTTGAGGCCAGAGGGTCATCTGTACCAAAGTGACCTCAGAACCTGGAGTCTAGATTTCTGGAGTCTTTCTGTCCTCTGCTCCCTGTTCTGCTATTTATATATGTGATCCCCTGCAGGAGGTGTTGCTGTGTGTGTGTGGGGGGGGGATGTCCCAGGGAGATGTGGCCATCTTCCTGGTTCTTCCCTCTCTCCCTTCTCTCCTCTGATAGGGAGTGCCTAGGAATCCTCCTATTGTGATGGAAGGTCTCTCCAAACTCTGTGTGAGAAGAGTGACAGGGAGCACCACTTCCAATGTGAATGCCTTTGGTTCCAGGATCTGGATTTGAAGGATTGGCTCTGACATCTATATAAGAGAGTTAGGCGTATAGCTCAGTGGCAGAGCACTTACCTAGAATGCTTGAGGCCCTGGGTTCTTATCCCTAACACCACAAAACCCAAAAACCCTAAGTGGTACCAATAATGGAAATGGTGTCTAAGTAGGAGTAGGTGGGCAAGCCCAACACCAGACTTGCTGCTCTACTTTGCCCCTCTCCAACATCATAATCCCAAATTTTTACACCAAGTGATTTAAAAATAGCTTCAAGGAACCTTTAAGAACCACTCAGTCCCTCACAGCTCCAGGGTGTATCTCACTCTCTGTCTCTTTTTCTCTCTCAAAAATAGGAGGCTCCTGTTCTTCCAAATACACAAAAGCCTTAGATGACAAAGGATCTTTATTTTCTAACCATCAGAAGACCTTTGGCTACCATCTATGCTGTGACACTACCTTCTCCAAAATGCTAGAAGGATGAGGGACCTATTCATGGACCAAGGGGATTTGGGATTAGATAGATTTCTAGTCCCAATTCTACCTTCCTTCCTCTTCATTTGCATCAATTATACATGTTAAACTAAACTCACAGGACAGGATGAAGAGAGTTGAAACACTACGGCCCAGAAATGCCCTTGCCAAATTTGAAGGTACAAGAGCACACTGAAACCTGGCTTTCTAGGCAAGGCGGAAGGTCAGCCAGGCACACCTTCTGGCATAGTCAGCTATACCCTTCACTTCACTCAGCTTTCTCCTTACCTGGCCGGCTTTTGGTCTCAAGAGAAGGGTTGGGATAGGGTCTGTAACGCAAGTTATCTAGAGGTGGAAAACACGTTGTGTTTTTCAAAATGCCACTCATTTGGCCTCCAATGAGAAATCTTTAAACCTCTTCCCTAGCTCCCTCCTATTCTCTACCCTCCTCACCAATACACACTCAAATCTTAGCTACAGAAAATCCTAAATGTAGGAGGGCAAACTTTCCCGACCTACTATTTTGCCCCACCTGCAACCTCCGTCCCCTCCCCCCCAATTTTTTCTCTCCTGAGCCTCCGCTCTTGCGTCTTTAAAAAAAAAAAAAAAAAAAAAACCGAAGAAGAAGGAATTTTCAATAGTCCCACTTGTCAAGCGAAGACCATCTTTTAACCTTCAACAGCAGCGAAAGCCGTGTGAACTCTCGGTGAACCAAGATTGAAGTCATAAATCACGCGTACAAAGGCGGCTGCGGAGGCTGGCGCGGGCTGCTGCACCTTTAACGCTTTCTGAGGCTGACAGGCGGCGGCCCAGCTAAAGTTCACAGCGCCCGGGGAGGGCCCGCCCCCGCCTCCCCTCCCCCAGGCCCGGCCCTGGCCGGCCGCTGCCCGGCCGCCGCGCGGCCGCCTGCACTGCCTGGGGAGGCCTCTGGCTGTTCCCGCAAAGGAGAGGGGAGGAAAGCATTTTCGCTCCTGCCAGCCCGCTCCATCCCGGCCGATTATGCCCCCCGCCCCGGTCTGCTGTATTTAGATAGGAAGATAGATCTACACGGACATAATAATTTGGCTTGTTTTGTCTTTGGCATTTTCTACTGGACCCCAAGAAATGGACCTTCCTCTCCCGTCCTCTCTTTAGAACTGGCATCCTGCATCTCCATCTATGCAGGCCCAATTACCAAGATCCTTGGGGTTCCAAGAGGATCTGAGTCATTGGAACTAGGAACACCTGGCTGAATCCTGTCATATAGTTAGATTTTCTTTACCTTTTCTTTCCCTTTTTCCTCTTCTTTCTTCCTTTCTTGTTTTTAAAAAGCTGTTCCCGACTGGTTGTATAGTGGGGAAAGGACCATACAACCACCAGCTTTCAGCCCCCTGAAGAGATGTCCAGGCTCTATAGAGCCCGGACTTCCTTCCTCGCCTCGTCCTTGGCCTCCTCCTCCTCCTTCTGGATCGTTTTTCCCTCCTCCCACTGTATTTTCTTCGGTTTAATTAAAGTTCAGCGACTCCACTAGCCTCTCCTCGCGTTTCTTTTGCAAAGCGGAAACCAGACGGCCCATCCATCGACCACCGGGCCGAGCGGCCCCAGCACAACCCCAGCCTGCCGCCAGAGGGGCCTCCCCTCGCCCGCCTCCTTCGCGCGCAACAGCCTTCTCCTAGACCCAGGTCTTCCCGCAGGTGTGCAGCTACTTGGCCTGCGGGTCTGAAACACCAGGGCTGGGCAGGAGGTGTGTGCTCGTCTTTTCCAGACCCCCAAATTTACTTCACAAAGTTTGGAGGGTGATTAGACCCTGACCCAGGCAACTTGCTCCCCCAAACCCGTGGCTGACTAATCTGATATGACAAAAGCCCGTGATGGATTCGGTATATGTTAATTCACAATGCCCTTTCCTCCAGAATTTAACTATAAGTTAATATACACCGGAAACCACGCGCATACACGCTCGTTAATGGGCTTAGGTATTAGCGAGTCCTAACGATGCATACAAATGTGCTCTGCGCTCTGTAGGCCCCTCAAGATTTATGGGCCTTGAGCTCTCTGAAGCTGTAAACAAGGAGAAAAAAAAGAGAGAGAGAGAAAGCGAGAGAGACTGGGGGAAAGAGACAGAGGCCTGACTCGCCCCTCCAGATTGTGGGAGAGAAGGGATTCATACCTATTTTCTTTGCCTTGCAATTTCGGTGCGTGTGGGTTTTGGCATTGGTCTGGGGGTGGTGTTCTGCCTGAAATGCTGGTGAGCGTGGGTAGCGTGCTGTTTGTGTGCTGGGAGATAGGAGGACGCCTGCCTCATTTGAATTGCTGTGCAGGGGCCCGAACCTAGGAGGCATTTGTGGGCATATACATGTGAGTGTGTGCACCATATTAGGTGTTTGTGTCTGTGTGTTCCCCATTCGTGTGTGACAGGCAGGCCTCCTTCTGGGCCAGGCCGTTGTTCCCTGAACCCGAAGAACAAATCTCTAACAATCATAATAACAATAAATAACAATAATAAAAGCAGTAGTTAAGAGTCCCACTCTAGTAGAGCAACAATAAAATGCTGAGGAGTTATATTGAAGAGGGGGCACAGGAAGAGGTCACTATCACAGAATCTAAGAGGAAGACTAGAAAGGAAGTTAGCCTCTTTAAATGCCCTGGGGGGCTGGGGCTAGGAATCCCCTCCCTAGACAGAGTCCTCTGACCAGAGGAGGGGAGGAAGAACCAGGAGGCCACTCTTTTCTGCTTCTTTTTCACTGTCTTTTGCTTTGAACGAGAAGGAAAGGGACCCCACTTACGGGGTGGTTAGTGGCTTTGAGGACCTTCTGGGATCCCCTGTCTTAATGAGAAGGCCAAAGGTGCAGGGTCAAGCCAAGGGACCGAGTTAAATGAGGCTATGACCACAGCCTCGATCCCCGCGGCCCCGGCCCCGGGCGGCAGGAGTGCCCAGGAGGACTAGCCGCGGGCCCGGCGGGAAGCAGAAAAATATTTATGGCCGCCCGCCCGGGAGAGTGGGGAGAATCAGAGAGCGAAGCCGGGGTTTCTGCAGGCCCAGGGAAAGTTCCCTTCCTAGAGTCTTTTTTAAAAGAAGACGAAGGGAGGAGTTGAAGCGCCTTGAATTTTCCTTCGCGAGCGTGGAGCCAAGTGGATTTCCGTAAAGGAAGCGAAGACCACAGTCCAGTGTCCTGCAATGTCCACTTCATTCTCTCCAGGTACAGTTTTCTGGTAATTTTATTAATTAATTTGTTTGGGGAGGTGGGAGTCAGAGGTGTAGAGATACGACGTTTGCGGGAGAGGAAGCCGCCCTACAGTTTCGGGTCTAACGAAATCCTTCCTTCAAAAAAATTGTACTCCCCCCAAAAATAAGATCAAAAAGAAAAATATAAGAACAAATATTAACCAACTTTTTAAAAGAGCAAAGAAAAGAAAATGACCATAACCAATGAGCATGAGAACGTCTAAAAGATTTAAATCACAAACCTTTTCAAAGATTTGGATTCTTTTTCAACCGCGGGTGACCCATTTGGTCTGAAAAGAGATACTCCATCCACTGAGTCACCGCTTTAAGACCAACGCACACAAAGATTCCTGAGAGCGCCCCGGGTGTCCTCGAATTTGGGAACAACACGGGTGGAGGACACCGCCATAACACAAAATAGCAATAAAATAAAATAAAACAGGTTGAAGCGCCCAGCGCAGGGCGCAGGGAGAGGACCCAGGTCTTAAGATCCAGGCGGCCGCCGGCTAGGCAGATGCCCCGGGTGGTGGGACGCCAGCCGGCCACGCGCTGGCTGGAGACAACGGTCGGCCTCGGCCTCCCCAGCCCAGCTTGCGGCCCCTGTCCCCCAGCCTCCGCGCCTTTCAGGCTCTTTCCGCTCAGAGACCCGACTGGGGCTTCCCTGGTGAGAGGGTTTTGCGATCCTAAAGGGGACAAAGTGATTCAAGCCAGCTTCCGCTTTTTCATTTTTCTCCCTTAGGCCTCTCCACTTGCGCGGCTCTCAGCCACCGGGAGACTGACGGAAGGGGCTGCTTCTGGGCTGCGTTGGGAGCTGACACTGCCCCCCACCCATTCCAGCTTGGCTTTCCAAAGTCCAGCGACCTCCAATCCTCCTTGGGGGAAAAATACCAGTACCCAGGCGTCTTAGCCCCCTGTTCTGCGTGACCTGGTTCCCTTCAGAAATATTTTACCAAGAAGAACAGCTTGGAGCCCTGTTTACATCTAGTTCTACTGATCCATTCACATCTGGAGAGTTTATTTATAACACCCTCTATAACTCTCTCTGTTTGGAAGCACTGGTGGCTCTATTGACAGACTGATGTCTACAAAATATTGCTCTCTCTCTAACCATACCTAAATGTGCTGTGGTTGTATTTACAGATTTATGCTTGAGGAAAATATAATTATTTCCATTGTACTTGTGCATATACAATAGTTATAGGAGCAGATTTATATATGGGAAAATATACGACTCTCTTATAACCATCCAGCTTTATGGACATTTGATATTCTGACAGATTTATATCCCTGAGCAGCTCTATAGATAAATGTATATCGTTAGAATTATGTATCAGCAGATATATACTTATTGATTGTGATATAGAGTAGTTAGAGCATTCACTTAGAGTCATATATGGCTATGGAGATATTTCTATATTATTATCACTATATATGGGCATATCTATTTATAACCACATAGTTATAAAAATAGACATAAGTAATTATAGTCCTATATGTACATGCTGCTATCTTTCTAGAGTTATAGGCATTTTTGAATATAACTCTATAGAGATATCCATATGTATATAAGGCATAATTATCTCCTGATGTGTGTGTGTTGGGACTTAGGCCAGTCTATTTCTGAATAGACATATTTATGTGTAGGGGCTGGGAGAGACTTGTTCAGGGAGATAACGGCAGAGGGCCGTTGGAAAAGCTGTATCTGGCCATCTAGGAAACTTGCTAGCATAGTTTTTTATTCAGGGAGGGATGAAATTACTAAAGGAAAAACAGAGCATAGGAAGTGCCCAGAAGGGGGGGAAACGGAAGGTAATTGGGGCTCCCAGGGACAGATAGACAGGAGGAACGGGGTAAACACCAGGCACTCACCAGAAGGTGACAGCTGGTTCTGTGAGGGGCTGGCTGTAGACAGGTGTGGACCACGTTACAAAAGAAGAAGCAGTGAGCACTCCCACCATCCCACTGGGAGGCACCCTCCACTGAAGGAGCAGCCTCCTGTTAGACATTGAGTACACTAAAGGTTAGTGTCTGCCTTGTCTCACCTTCATTCCTAGCTCATTTCTCTTGAACCCTAATTTTTGAAAGGGTGGGCTTCAAACTGGCACCGTGGTGCAGGTCTGTCCTCCCAGTGACTAGAGAGGCTGAGGCAGGAGGATTGCAAGTTGGAGACCAGCCTAGACAAATTAATTACTGAGATCCTGTCTCAAAATAGAAAATAATTTTGAAGATGTAGCTTGGTGGTAAAGTGACCCTGGGTTCAATCCTTAGTGAATGAGGAGTGGGAGGAGAAATATTGATTAAGAGGTGAAAGAGGTATGGGGAGGCACTGGGCAAGGAGGGGCGTGTACTTTTGCCACCACTGCTTTCTGGTAATACAGCCAGGAAATTGAGGCAATCTGGTCAAATAAAGCTTGCTTTCACTGGGCTTTCTGTGCCCCCAGGGGCAACCATGAATGACCAAGAGACCAAGGAGTGAATTTGTGAATTTTGGGCCTGTTCTGATAGGGCTTGTAGAGAGGTCTTCTTCACCATCGTTCTCCCAGACCTGGGCCTCTGTCACCTGATTCAGCTCCACTGGCCTGTTCCTTCTTTGTTGCTCCCAGAGTTGGGGCTCCCTCTGGGTACAGAGGGGCCCATGCAGATCTGTAACCACCCTGCCTTGGATCTTTTGGAGTAGAATTTGACTTTAGCAAGCAGGAAATATGGATCTAAGCCCCAGGACCTCACTTGTTCCACTCATATCCACACTGCTCTTCCTCCAGTTCCCTTGCAAGTGCCACTGGGCCAAGACTCCACAAGTCTTCCTCTGCCACCATCCATCCCAGGGGAACCACACACACACACACACACACACACACACACATATTTTGGTTGGTTTTTTGTTTGTTTTGTTTTTGTTTTAAACAGGAAGTCCCAGATACTTTTTGCTGAATGGTTTGTGCAAGTTTTCCTGATCTCAATCTAGGTGGCCAGTTCTGCCTCCAAGATCCCTAAGATACTGGGAAAGAAGTGAAGTCACCTGGGAAGGGGTTAAATGCTATATACCACCCTTCACATACCCTTGCCCATAAAACTGGGAACTCGTCCAGGTCAAGGCCTCTTTCTGCTACCAGGCACAGAGCGGATTCCCAGTACACAATTCCGGTAGCAGAAAGCTCACTCTCACTCTGCATGCCACTGTGACCACCACTGGCTAGCAGGCACCCAGGTACCTGGGCTGGAGGAAGCCTAGACAGTCTGCCTTGAGGGACCCAAAGAGGAACCACCACTCTATCAAGAAATACACAAATAAGGGGCTGGGATTGTAGCTCAGTGGTAGAGCGCTTGCCTCGCATGCGTGAGGCCCTGGGTTCGATCCTCAGCACCACATACAAAGCAATAAAATAAAGACATTGTGTCCATCTACAACTAAAAAAAATATTTAAAAAAAAAAAAAAGAAATACACAAATAAAATAAAAATAAGTCAGTGCAGGACAGCCTGGCAGAAGGAAAGCCTCTATTTCCCAGCTCTGCTCCAGGGATACCAAAAAGGTCAGACTTAATACTTTAAGTTTTTAATTTAGTAGCTTAAATTTTTTTAAAAATTTAACTTTAAAAATCTCACAATGGCCTGGGGGAGTGGCTCAGTAGTATTACACTTGCCTGGCACAAGCAAGGCCCTGGGTTCCATCCTCAGCAACTGCAACATCAATTAATTGTTGAATCAATCAGCCAATCACAAAATTTTCCAATCTTAGAATGCCCCCAATCAGATTATTTTATATATACATATATAGTATATATTTTTAATTGTCACTGTTTTCCCCTCTTTGTTCCCTGTTAAAATAGTTTCTTCCGGGATCTTGGGGGCCAGGCAGTCACTGTCAGGAAATGGAATGAGATGGGCAGTTCCAGGTTCCCCCATCTAATGAGGATTCTTGTCTACAGGGAAGGGGCAGCCTTCTCTCCCATTAAGGCTTAGAATTGGGTGGACCCTCCAATTTGGTTCCCTTTCTCCTAAAGGCTCCTTAGAGGTACCCACTCTGTGTCTAAGAGAAGGACTAAGGTTAGATGGTGGCTAAATTAAACCTGGGATCCCATTTTCTAGTTCCCTCAGCCTTTGATAGTTTCCTCACAGCCTTCCTCTCCCCTCACCACCAATAGGTAATGCCCACAGGGATGGTTATGCTTCTCCTAAAAAAGTGCAGGGAGGGTTCAATAGTAGAGTGCTTGCCTGGCATGTGTGAGGCACTGGGTTTGATTCTCAGCACCACATGTAAATAAATAAATACAATAAAGATCCATTGACAACTAAAAATTATATTATAAATTTTAAAAATGCAGGGAGAACTGAGTGTCCCATATTTACATCTGTTTGCCTAAGAAGGATTCAGGGCAGGTGTCTGGGCTCTGGCCAGGATGGGGATTGGGTGGGGGACATTGTTGAAAACATTAGAAACTTCACAGTTCAGATAAAGACTGTTCTTGGTCAAAATGCAGGCAACCAAGAAGCACTGGCCACTATTTTTTATTCTAGAGAGTCCCGTGTCCCTTTACCTGGGCTGGTGTGGCTCTTAGCTATCTCTGTGCCCAGATCCCTTTGACAAGCTGACAAAAATGATTGGCTCTCTCACCAGCAACATGCACACATATGCAGTGTCCTTGACAGTTGCTGGGGTTATATGGAGTCCAAAAAGCCCATGATCTCTAGGTAGAGAACTATCCCTGGTTTGTTTAACATCCCTTTCTTTCTGTGACCCCCTTGCCTCCCCACTCACCTGCCTTGACATTTGCCTTCCCTGAGTTCCCTTGCCACAGGGTTGGGGTGTTGTCAAAAAGTTCTTCCCAAAGTATAACCTCTGCCATTCTTAACAAATTCGTTTGCCTTTTCTTCTTTGCTAGAGCAAGCACCTGGCAGAGGCTCCTGATCAGCTATTAACTGAAGACTGGTCTATATTGCCCAATTACTCAACAATTCCTGAGAGTAGGGGAGTGCCTGGGGGCATATTGGCAGCAGTGGAAGCCTGGCTGTAGAGGGACCAATTCTCATCTCTAGTGGAAACTTGGATGCCAGGAGCAAGTTGCAATTGCTATAATAATAGTCATAATAATAACAATAATAATTTATTTAGCATATCATTAGATGTGTATTTACTGTCTTTCCTCTGCTTTTTTACAAGTGTCTCCTAAGGAATTCTCACAACACCCAAGGGAAACAATAATAAGCTAATTACCACCCTTCAGCTCCTTCTCCTCCTCCCATCCACAGTCACCCTCTCTGAAATGGAGCTTTTACTGAATGCTTTCTGTGTTTTACACTTGCTTAGCATGTTCTCCCCCATTTCCAATCCTCCTCTTCCATGCCTGTTTTTTTCCATCTTTCTTAAGAAATATTCCCTATAATTCAGAGGAGGAAAGGTTGAAGAAAGGATTGGTTTAGGCCCCCAAAGATCTACTTTATTGTGATTGTTGTAGGCATTAATAGTTACTCTGATATCACAGCAATTTTTAAGATAATGTGGAAGGAACAAATTCCTTACTTCTCTTGTTGCTTTTTTTAGGGTAGGCAGTGTTACAGAGAAGACTGGAGCTGCCATGAGGCCAAAATGTCTGAGTCAGGTGTAGGAATGTAGGCAGTCCTGAAAATGTACTATTCACTCTAGTGTCTTTCCTGATGTTTGGGGTCAGATCTCAGAACTGCTAGGTCCTACATATCTCATTGGCCTTTTAGGAAGGAAGAAGGAAAGGGAGAGGAAGACGGGAGGGAGAGAGGGAGGTGGAAGGAAGAAAAGAAAGAATATAGATGTATATTTGTATTTTCCTGAGTAAATAGCCATAACAGTTGCTACATTTTTAAAAAAA
Source organism: Geosciurus inauris (assembly GCA_004024805.1). NCBI lineage: Eukaryota > Metazoa > Chordata > Mammalia > Rodentia > Sciuridae > Geosciurus > Geosciurus inauris. Next base: position 134,502 of record PVHX01001635.1, read on the forward strand.
ATACTCAATTCTTTGCATTTTTAAGTATAAATTCTTATCTCCTCAGAGATTACAGTCAAGACAGAGCAGACACATACTTTTGGATGATGGATTCTGGATAGACTTTGGACTTACTAAACAAGCCCTCGGAGTCCCAACATGTATGGCGCACTCCCTGCTGTCCATCCCCTTGATTCCAACTCAGAATGGAAGACTGTAGCGGCTGTCATGATAATCTTGGTCAGAGATGGAGCTGTCTGGCCTCAGTCATTGAGACCCTGGGTGTTGCCGCTCAGGTTACGCTGACACTAGGATCAACTCCACACCTCTCTGCACAAGTATACAATTACTTCTAGAAGGAAGTGAGTCTGGGCTGGAAGGTACAAGAGCTCCCTAAATAATAGGTGGCATAGCTGACATTCCTGGTGGGTCCATCCCCATTTGGTATCTTTCCCTTTTCCTATAGTCCTCCTGTCTTTCTGTCGCCCACACATTCTACTGTATGCCTCTTGGAAAGAAAAGACCTATCCTCTGGGCCTTTTGATAACCCAGTCCTATAAAAACTTACTTGTCTGAATCCCAGCCCATTCTTCTCTATTGGGTAACAGCCAGATTGCCAGATTTTTTTTTTTTTTGGTACCAGGGATTAAACTCAGGGGCACTTGACCACTGAGCCACATCCCCAGCCTTATTTTGTGTTTTATGTAGAGACAGGGTCTCACTGAGTTGCTTAGTGCCTCACCATTGCTGAGGCTGGCTTTGAACTTGCGATTCTCCTGTCTCAGCCTCCCTAAATGCTAGGATTACAGGCTTGTGCCACTGAGCCCGGCTTATTTTTTCTTTTCTTTTCTTTTTGGTACAGGGATTGAACCCAGGGGCACTTAACCACTGAGCACTTAACATCCCCAGCCCTTTTTATTTTTTATTTTATTTAGAGACAGAGTCTCACTAAATTGCTGAGGCTGGCTTTGAACTTGCAATTCTCCTGTCTCAACCTCCCAAAGTGCTGGGATTACAAGTGTGAGCCACCACGCCCTGCTCAGATTGCCAGATTAGGAAACTTTCATCAATATGTTGACAATACATTCTCCCAGGCAACTGTGTTTTTTGGTAGAGGTATTCAAAATCCATTGCCAGAGGGAGGGAAATACCTATGTTGATGGAATTTCAGGCTAATATGGCAGGTGGCATGATAAAAATTTGAGTGAAAATGGCTTATGATTTTCCTTAAATCATGTCATGGGGGCAACCACCCATCTTTTCTGTGGGTAAGGTCAACATTTCCCCAAATGTGAGACTTCTGGGCTATTTAGAGGGGTACAGAACTCTTTCCCCTTTTATTGTGAGATCTTGAAAAAAGCAAATCAAAATTAAAAAGAGACTGTCTTTATCCAGGTAAGAGGAGATTATGCAAAGTTCATCATGGTCTTACTTCTGATTTATTCTGATCATGATGGTCATCATTTATTCTATAATTTAGTTCCAATTTATAGATAGTGTCCTGCAGCCCCCTCTATACTCATAACCATAATAGCCCCCCCCCGTTTATAGAAGATTGTTATATACCTGATGATTTTTTTAAATATTTTTTTTAGTTGTAGATGGACACAATGTCTTTATTTTATTGCTTTGTACGTGGTGCTGAGGATCGAACCCAGGGCCTCACGCATGCAAGGCAAGCGCTCTACCGCTGAGCTACAATCCCAGCCCCTATACCTGATGATTTTTTATATTGGATTTGATGAGGAAATGTAATCTCAGAAAGGTTAAATCAGTTGGGCAGTGTAGTGCATGCCTGTAATCCCAGCTACTCAGGAGGCTGAGGCAGGAGGATCACAAATTTGAGACCAGCCTGGAAAATTTAGTGAAACTCTGCCTCAAAATAAAAAATAAAAAGGTATGGGGGTATAGCTCAGTGGTAAAGTGTCCCTGGGTTTCATCCCCAGAACGGGGGCGGGGGGGGGAGGTTGTTACCTGCCCAGGTCACATGGCTAGGTGTGAACCCAGGCTGTGTGTTTCCCTACCTCCTAGGTTTTAACACTTCCAAAATTATGCTTTATGGGTTAGATAAACTGCAAAAAATCATGGAAATGAAGAAGGTTTTTTTCCTAAAATGATTTTACCTCCTCAGGGCATACAGAAGGGGCTCCATAAAGCACTTCTACACTGGCTTTTATAGTTGCTGACCCAGGTACATGTGTACTATGGGAATTTTCATTTCCCTGAATTTAATTTTACTGGCAGCCCCTGTGATTTTTCAGCATGATCACTACCTCACTGTTTAGAGTCCACCCATTTTCCCAAGATGAAGAATATACCCATAATTGCAGGCATCTGTTTCTAGGGGAGTCCCTGAATTCAAACTTCCTCAGGCAGAGTCCAGCTTTCCCACAAGGGTCAGCTTGTGAAACTGAGAAGTATCTAGAGATTGATCTTCAGAGCCCCTCATCTCCCTAAGCATCCCCCATAAGCACTACTTTTCTGGTTCTATCCTTGTTTGATAAAGTATCCCAGTGGTGCTTTTGTATTTTAAAGGATGTGATCTGCAGAGGGCTGTACTTAACATCATGTGCTCTAATGGTGGAACTTAAGGCATTTCAGTGGCAGGATAATTGGGGAGGGGGAAATAGAGCCTTCCCAGGAGCTTTAAACTGCATCACTACATAAGGATGATCCTGCATCTCATTATCTATTAACTTCAGATGAAAGCTACAAAACTGGATCCCTTTATTCTGATATTTGAAACTAAGCAGATAGTGGGCTGATTTCTCTGTTTTCACCTGGCTGCTGGCATCATGCAGGCACCCTCCTCATCTTTCTGTCCCATCTTGTTTCTGCCTCCCTGGCCTCAGGGGCAGGGTCCTTAAGGGAAACAGCTCCCCATGGTGTGTCTGCAGGGGCCCTGTGGAAAAGGTTGAGTTGTCAAATGAGGAGACACGGCAGCAAACACCCCCACTCTCTCACCCCCCACCAACTCTGGAATGAAGATGGAGAGTCTTCTGTGCCTGGTTTGGTTCACGGAGACACATAGTCCATCATTTGATTTGCTACAAAGAGTATTCCTTCTCCCTGCCCCCAGCATCCTCCAGTGTTTGCTTAGAGTCTCGGAGCTGGAAGGATCTTAGTGATAACCTAATCAAACCACTTCATTGTGAGGAAAGGGAAACTGAGGCTCAGGCAGGGACCAGAATCCAAGTGTTCTGATTTCAAACTAGTACTCTCCACAACACTACATGGAATCTGGCTCTCTTTGTGTTTCAGCTGGGTATCTTTGGAACTGCTCCCTCAAGATCCCAGAATGCAACTTGATTTCCACAGCAGAGAACACAGGCACCAACCATCATAATAATGTGGGCCCTCCTTCCTGGTCATGGCCATGTTTTGGCAAATGCCTCATCAGACACCACACTCCATAATCCCACTGAAGCCCATCTTTGTGATTTCTATGATGTTAGAGGGCCTCACCATTTGCCCTATTTCTATACCACATTACACATGAACCCACCTCAATCCATTTCTCAAGCTGGTCAGGGACTGAAGAGGAGGCTGAAGTTCTCAGGGTGAGAGCAAAGGGGTGAGGGCAACTCCTTTAGCTCTTATTTCCCCCATTCCTAGCTAGAGATGAGAGAAGGAGACCGTTGAAAAAATATTTCTTAAGATATTGTCAAGTCATTTTCAAGCTTTAAAGAGGAAAAACCTCTTATTAAATGGACTTTTCTTCCTGTACAACTCTGAGGACTGAGAGCAAGGGAAGGGTTGAGTTTAGCATTAGTAATGCTTGTTATACTTAAGAGAAAGGGCCAGGGATGGTGGCACAGGCCTATAACCCTAGCAACTGGGCTAAGGCAGGAGGATCACAAGTTCAAGGCCAGCCTCAGTAACTTGATGAGACTTTCAGCAACTTAGTAAGACTTTGTCTCAAAATAAAAAAAATAAAAAGATATCCAGGCGTGGTGGTGCAAGCCTGTAATCCCAGCACTTTGGGAGGCTGAGACAGGAGAATTGCAAGTTCAAAGCCAGCCTCAGCAATGGCGAGGTGCTAAGCAACTCAGTGAGACCCTGTCTCTACATAAAACACAAAATAGGGCTGGGGATGTGGCTCGAGTGCCCCTGAGTTCAATCTCTAGTACCAAAAAATTTTTTAAAAAATGTCGCCCTACTGGTTAATCTCTATTTAATTGATAGATTTTTTCCTTTCCTTTTCTCTCTCTCTCTCTTCATCCCTCCCTCCCTTTCCTTTTCTTTGTTTGGTGCTAGGGATTAAACTCAGGGGTTCTTTACAACTGAGCTGCACAGCAACTTCCCCATTCCTAAGGAAAAAATAACAAACAAAACTGAATTCTTCCAAGTATAAAATCCACCCGATCCCTTGGTCTGATATGGACACAATGGCAGTGGACTGGGGGTCCGGAGTATGTTATGAGCTGAATTGTGTCCCCTCAATATTCATATGTTGAAGTCCTAACTCCCAGTACCTTAGAATGTGGCTCTATTTGGAAATGGGGCCTTTAAATAGGTATTTAACAAAATGAGATCATACAGGTGGGACCTAATCCAATATGCCTCATATCCTTATAAGAATAGAGTAGTTCATAGACAGACATTGAGGGAAAACTACATGAAAACAGATGGAGATGACAGCTACCTACAACTCAAGGAGAGGGGCCTCAGGAAGCACCAACACTGCTGACTCCTAGGTCTTGGACTTTAAGCCTCTAGAACTGTGAGAAAATTAATTTCTGTATTTAAGTCACCCAGTCTGTGGCACTCTTATTATAGTGTCTAAATGTGTTTCAGCAGCTGGGCGCAGTGGCTCAAGCCTGTAATCCCAGCACTTAGGGAGGCTGAGACAGGAGAATCGCGAGTTCAAAGCCAGCCTCAGCAATGGCGAGGCGCTAAGCAACTCAGTGAGACCCTGTCTCTACATAAAACACAAAATAGGGCTGAGGATGTGGCTCAGTGGTCGAGTACCCCTGAGTTCAATCCTCAGTACCACCAAAATAAATAAGTAAATAAATAGAAATAAATGTGTTTCAGCTGTGTGACCTTGGGCAAGTCTTTTAAAACTCTCCAAGTCTTTCCACATGAACTCCAAGGTCGCTTTAATACCTAACATTCTGTGATTCTATATAAAGAGAAAACCCAAATTACATGACTTTTCTTGCTTGCAGTGGTGTGTTAAATTGCAGCTACCCATATTCATGCAATCATATGTAGAGTCAATGTCCCTACTTTATTCTTCCAAAGGCAAAGTCACTTACAGGACCCTTCCCATACCCCAAATGCTAGGAGAGATACAGGATTGAATGCAAACACATTTGGTTTCCCCAACTCTCAGAAGCTATTGCTGC
>PVHX01001635.1:139931-198719 GCA_004024805.1 Geosciurus inauris
AGTGCCCCTGAGTTCAATCCCCGGTACCAAAAAAAAAAAAAAAAAAAGAACATTTTGGTCAATTGACTGTTTTGCTGAACACAGTACCATGTAGCCCTACTGGTTAATCTCTATTTAATTGATAGATTTTTTTCCCTTTTCTTTTCCTTGTTCCTCCCTCTCTCTTCCTCCCTCCCTCCCATTCTTTCCTTCCTTTCCTTCTCTTTGTTTGATGCTATGGATTAAATTCAGGGATTCTTTACAACTGAGCTGCATCCTCAGTCTTTTTTTGGTTTTTATTTTGAGACAGAGTCTTACTAAATTGCTGAGAGTCTCAACAAGTTACTGAGGCTGGCCTTGAACTTGTGATCTTCCTGCCTTAGCCCAGTTGCTAGGGTTACAGGCCTGTGCCACCATGCCTGGTTGATCTTGTTTTTAAATTGTCAGGTCTGTCCTTCCTTTTTGATTCAGAATCACTTCAGGACCATGCAAGACCCAGTCAACAATCTGATCTAGCCAGTTCCATCACCTTTATTCTTTAATTGATTGGTAAGTTCACTCAGAAGAATCAACTCCACACAGTTGATACAGCCTCACTCAGGTCCAGAGAAAGCACCCTTAGGTCATGTCTATAAGATGCCAAAACACACACTTAAGTCAATCAGTTCAGTGAAAAAGCAGTCCAATCTACAACAGTAGCACAGTGCAGGCAAAGCAATATTCAACTGTCAGCCTGTGGTAATTTGAAGTCGGTACATGACTAGTGAGTGCCCTTTTTCCTTCTCACCAGGCTGACTCATCAGTATGAAGAAACATGTGTCATATGAACACATGTACCGGTACATACACTACCATAGCGCACCATTCTTTTCCTACCTTTTGGGGTGAGAAAAGACAGAAAAGCTGTGCTGGCAAGGACAGTGAGAAGGCTTTGGCATGACTTATGTGAGGTGCACATTTTTTTTTTGGTACCGGGGATTGAACTCAGGGGTACTCGAGGTGCACATTTTTGTGAATGTGACTCAGATTATAGATTGGTGAATATTTGGTCCATCTTATTAATTGGACCTTATTAATTGGTAATAAGTAAAAAGCAGGAGTGTGTCACAAGTTTATTTGCATGTGCCTGGGCTTTTGCATTTGGTTCCAGGATTTGTCTGTATCCCTGCATATTCACATAACCTGGGTGTTTGGGTTTGTATGCCTGTGTTTTCCCACAGACCTGAATTTGAAGACAGGTATTTGCACATTTGCATCTGTCTCTGAGTGCTTGCATGTGTTTGTACATGGCTTATATTTGAGCAGGTGGATTTACCTATAAACTTTTGGGTTTCTGTATGAGGATGCCATTCCATGTATCTACACATTTCTGGAGATCAGTAACTCCAAACTGACTTAAGATATCTCTCAAACACTTGGCAAGCCGAGAAAGTAACCTGATGCTGAAGAATGGTTGGGTAGGCCCTTGACTCAGATTCCCTCTGGCTCAAGTCTTATTTTGTTTCAAGATGAGGTTTGGAGTCTTTTCTAAGGGCCCCCTCTGGCTGCCTCCACCACATCTAGCCCTCTAGGGTTCCCTCTCAGCCCTATTTATTTATTATTGGAGATTGAACCCAGGGGCACTTCCCCACTGGGCTATATCTCCAGTCATTTTATTTTATTTTAGACAGAGTTTCACTAAGTTGCTGAGGCTGGCCTGAAACTTGTGATCATCCTGCCTCAGCTTCCCAAGCCAATGGGATTACAGGCATTGTAATTATGTGCCAGCATACCTGGCTCTTAGCCCCATTTTTAATATACCTCATGAGTAAAGGAAAGGAGTTGGAGATCTGAGATTTAAAGAAAGAAATAAAAAAGGAAACTTCATTTTTTCTCTCCATTCTCATTTTCTCTAATTGACATTAATCAACCCTGAGCATGAGACACAAAGGAGTCAAATTATTAGACCTTTTTTGCTCTTTAAAAACTAAAGTAAAATTGCAAAACACTTAAGTGGGTATTATAATCATACTGCCACTATGCGGTTTAAAAATTCTGTCTTTTAGAGATATTCATTGAATTGCTTACAGAAGAAATGATATGATGTCTGGGATTTGCTTCCAAATATATGAGATAGTATTGAGTAGGGGAATGGATGAAGCGAGATTGGCTGTAGGTTTGTCATTATTTAAGCAAAGTGATGAGTACATGAATGTTTAATTATATTATGCTTTCTCATATTTTGTTTTGGTGTTTCCATAGAAGAAAAACATTGCATATACTCAGGAATCTCCTCATATTTCTCCCCCATACTCACATTCTAAGATGTAGCTGAGATTACAATTATTTCCCCCCATTATGTGGATGAAGAAATGGAGGCTCTCACTGAGTAAGTGATTTTCTCAGAGCAACTGGGAGCAGAAAGCTTGGCTAGAATTCAGACAGACTGACTTCCCACTGAGGGTTCTTCTTATTGGATCCTGCATAAACATGAGTCTCATACAGTGATAAAATATGGAATTTGTGAATAAATGCCTACCAGATTAATAAAAGAACTGAGACTCCAGTTGCTCATACATTTGCATAGGACTTACCTAGGACACCTGAGGGTTCTACATTTGCATCTGCAGAGACACATATACAGGTCTCACAACTATGCTTTCCTTAGTTGTATATTGTAGACCACTTATTCTGAGAAGGTATGGTAGACATGATGTACAGGAAAAGGATAGGGATCAGACTGCTACCTCCAGGTGTGCCTGTTCTGTGTGCTCATGTGAAAAGCTGTGTTTTCTACATAATCTTGGTAAGACTGTACCTGCAGGGGAACTGGAAGGAAGAGATATCCCTAACTTTGGACTTATTGAGCTCAGGACTATAGACATATGGACAATTTGGTGAGGAAGGAAAGACATTGGTAGGTTGGTGCCTTTCACCTCTCAGCAAACCTACAACGTTGCATGCAGAGGTATGAGATATTTCCTTCCCTCACATATACATATATTCAGATAACTACAAATATGATATGCTTCCATAAATGGTTGGGATATGGCACACATCTACCTTTCTTATGCCTGTTATGTAACCAGGCCTCTATGGAGACAGCTGTTAAGAAGGCAAGTACAAGACCAGAGTCAGAGGACAGGGGTTCCAATCTATTGTCCATCACTTGCTGAGTGCATCGTCTTTAGCAAGTCATATCACCCCTATTTGGCTTAGTTTTCCCTTCTTCAAACAATGCCAAACATGTGAAAGATACTTTATCCATTAATTTATATTTTACTGTATATGCTCATATTAAAAAAATGAATAATGCACCTATGGCACAAATATATCTGTCTATCTAATCTGTCTATATGGGAGAGAAAAATTAAGTAACTTGCTTAAGATAACTCGATTTGAATACATCATGGAATAGTGAAAGGATGATGGGTATTTGGAGTTAAAAACACTACCAAAGAACTAAAAAGGCATCCAACATAATCATTAGAGTGGCTTCTGCTGGCTATTTCACTCAGCTGGTTAGATCAGTTGTCCTTAAAGTGTGGCCCCAGGATCTCTGGGGAGGTCTGCAGGCCCTTCCACTCTGTTACATGTCTGTGTAAGGTGATGGACTTCAGATACTCAACCAAAGCATCATACCAGAACAAACTGAAGGCAGAAACAAGCAGGAGCATCCCACTCCCTGTCTATGAAGCTAGACATTAAAGAGATTCACAAAAGTATAAAATAATAACATTCTTTGCCTTAAAATTTTTTGTTTTGGAAAATATATTTTAATTAAAATTTAATTGTATTATCATTTAATTGTCAATATTTTAAAAGATTTTTTAGAGTTTTAGTTTTAATTTCTAATAACATAAATATTGATAGATATAACCCATATAAATAAAGCTCCTTAAAATTGTAATAATTTTTAAGAATGTAAAAGGTTCCCACTGGGCACAGTGGTGCATGCCTGTAATCCCAGCACTTTGGGAGGCTGCGATAGAAGAATTGCGAGTTCAAAGCCAGCCTCAGCAATCTAGTGAGGCCCTAAGCACCTTAGTGAGACCCTGTCTCAAAATAAAAAATAAAAAGGAGCCGAGCGTGGTGGCTCAAGCCTGTAATCCCAGCACTTAGGGAGGCTGAGACAGGAGAATCACGAGTTCAAAGCCAGCCTCAGCAATGGCGAGGCGCCAAGCAACTCAGTGAGACCCTGTCTCTATATAAAACACAAAATAGGGCTGGGGATGTGGCTTGGTGGTCGAGTGCCCCTGAGTTCAATCTCCAGTACCATAAATAAATAAATAAATAAATAAATAAATAAATAAATAAATAAATAAAGGGCTGGGGATGTGGCTCAGTGGTTAAGTGCCCCTGGGTTCAATCCTCAGTACCAAAAAAAAAAAAAAAAAATTAAATAGTGTAAAAGTTTCCTGGGACCAGAAGTTTTGAGAACCAGTGGGTTAGAGCTAGGTGTTGATGAGGACAAGAACTTGCCAAGGTGAAACCAAGATAGGTAGCAAAACCCAGGCTATTCTCTAGGTCCCACTTGCCTCAAGCTGGTACTACCCTACATCCTCACCATGATCCCCGGTAAACTGCCTTATTCTAACAACCAGTGACCATGTCCATTATGAGCAAAGAATTGGAGTGGTTCAGGAGTAGCCACTCTGGGGTCAGGGAAATTTGATTGGAGTTCAGGCCCTATTTTTGCATTCTTGGCTTTCTGAGTCTCACTCAGTTTCCCCTTGTGTCAGATGGGAATATAGCTTTTTTACAGTGTAATTGTAAGGCTTGAATGAGATAATGAATCTAGTCCAGTGTCTGGTACATAGCAAGTGTTTAACTAAATGTCCATCACTGTTAATGATAATAGTAGATGGCATTCACTGAAAGCTTATTCTCTGCCAAGCATTATTCTAAGTGCTTTTTATGCACTAATCCATCGAAACTGCTAATACCACTATGACTGTAGGAGATAGTTATCTGGCTGTTACTGCTGTTATTTTTGTGGCAGTGCTTGTTTCCTAGGTCCTACCCATGAGTAGAATGGTATAGGATGAGGGTTAAATAAAGGTTCGCGCTTGTGGTTTCACTTTGACATAAAAGCAAGAATAGTAAGTGAGGAATCTGCTCTCTTAGACAGTCCTCTGAGTCCTGCCTCCTTCCTCTTTAGCCATCACAAATCTAACAAGCCAAATCAAGAGACAAGGATGAGTCCTCAGGCCATGTGGTCCTCAGAAAAGGAGCATTCCTTTCATAGCAGTTTATAGGAAAGAGGGAGTCGTAAAAACCTTTGTCACCAGTGACATCAGTGATAAGTCAAAGAAGTCACTTCTTAGGTGCCTGGTTGGGATGTTATTCTCTGTCACTCACTGCCCCTACACACATAAAGACCCACATTGCCTTCAGCAAAGTCACCTATCCATGCATATATGAACAGAAGAGTTTGAGATTCTTGCAAGTATGTGTCATGTATATTTGAGGGCATGCCTCTAGGTAATCGTGTTCAGAGAGAAAAGACTGAAATTGTTGACTGGAGAGAGACTCTCTCCACTGTCTTTCCTCTTCCTTCCTAGTTGGCAAAGAGGTTATCATGAAACACAGGCTCCCACCTCCTGTATCTTTTTTGGGTATGGTTCCTCCAGAGAATATCCTGGCTGATCCAGGTCTACCTAATCTGTGTGTGTGTGTGTGTGTGTGTGTGTGTGTGTGTGTAAAGAGTGGTAGGTAGTTCAATTGCCTTTCATCACCATGGAAACTGAATGGCAAAACCATTGGGAACATGAATCTGGGGCTCTTGGCCAACAGCTGCTCTTCTAGGATAGAGGAGACTGGCAGGGGCTGGATCTCAGGATGAGCTGAAGAGAGGGAAGTGAGAAAGGGTTACTCTTTTCCACCAGTGTTCAAGGATACTAGGTACTAGGATAGGACTAGGATAGGACTTTGGAATTATTGCAGTCTGATGCCCTGGGGATGAAAATGGGTTTTTGTTAGAGACTAGTCTACTCAGTACAGTTCAAGAACCTTGCGCCTGCATTATCTGGACTCAACCCCATGTGGATTGAATAAAAAAAAGGAAAGACAGGTTATTGTCTACATTGAATTGATTTACCATGTTCTTCAAACTCTGGAGATCATATATTCTCTGGGAATGAGTGAAAGGAAGGAAAATGTAAGAGAGTAATTTTTTTTTGTTTCTTTTTTATTTTTAAGGAAACAAAGAGACTTGCCAGTGTGCAGAGTGTAGATACTGCCTCAGTCTCCTTAATTTATATAAGGGATTCTAGGAAGGACTGGGGACCTTTTTAATTGCTCAAAAAATGACTTGGCAACCAAGGGACAAAAGAGAATGATAAAACATGCAGCCAGGCAGAGAGGTTAGAAAAGTCCATCTCCTCTCTATGGTCAGAATTTGAAAGTATATTCCAAATTTAGAGCCCCAAAGGTCCCAACAGAGAACTGAAGTAGTTATCTAAATAATTCAGCACAGAACCCTCCAACATGGAATCCTTGCTTTTACCTGAATTTAATGGATTATTGTTCCAGTGAGAGGAGACTAAACCCTGGGGGCCAAGAGTCAAATTTTGCAATTCCAGAACCCTTTTCAGCTGGGAAATAAAAGTGACTGGGGAGTTAGGAAGGGGTCCCAAGTTTTGGTCTGAAAGGAATCTGGACCATGGTGTATCAGAATAGACCAGAGGCCAGAGGCCTTTCATTTGGCTTTTTTTTTTTTTTTTTTATTTGACTGCTTGAGGTAGAGGGAGGAAGAAAGCAGACGGAATAAGGGTGTGGGGGAGGGGCAGACAGGAACAGATGCTTCCAGATCTAAAGAAACAATTGGGGGAGGGCAGGATCAAACAGAGGAAGAGGAGGAGGAGGAGGGACAGGAAAGAGAACAAAGGTATACAGGAGATTGGAGTCTCTGCAGTAGAAGAGAGATGAAGGGAAATCTGGTGAGATGGCTGAGCCAACATCTGCCCCTGCTATAAAACCTTGTTCTTTGCTGCTAGCCTGGGGCCACTCTGGAAGGGTCAGATCAGCCTTGAGGTGGCCAAGCCTGGGGGCCTAGCCAGGAACCTTTGAACCTCAGCAGTCCCTCTAAGATTGCTACCCCCCCCCCACCTTTTGGTTTATCTTCTTGTGCTTGTACAGTGGGAAAGGAGTTCTAGGAGGGTGGCTAGGGCAGGGGATTGTCCCAAAGGATTATTGCAGGATGAGAAAGAAAGAGTATGTGGAAATGTGGAGGACAGAAGGCAGTAGAAATGCTAAGCAGAGACCTTGAAACATCCAAGAAGACGGAACTGGAGGCAGTCACATTTCAAAATGGTCTGAAATCCTGGGAGAGACTGAATCCATGGGGGAAGTTTCCAGCTGGGAGGCCCACATCCCCCATCATACCTGAGCCAGGTCAGATGGGTTAGGGATGAGGTAGGAGGCGGGGGATTTCAGGTTAGTGCAAAAGAAGGCTACATTAGGAGTATGCCATATCTCCCCATTTTCTACTTTTCCAAACTAGCTGCCCTTTTTTCCCTTCAGTTAGAACTCAAGTCACATTCTGTAACTTTATTTTCCAAACTCTGTTCCAGCTGAGTGGAAAGACTCCACATGTACAAAGTTACAGACATAATGCCACCCAAAGGAGAAGAGTCACAAGTAAGAGACAGGCTATCATTGTAGTGGTGAGGCATCGCCCCCACAAGAACAAAAAGGCTTGGGGGACATCTCCCAAGTGGCTCACAAACCTCGGAACCCCAACCCCTGCCCATCAATAGCTCAGTCCTATTCCTGCTCATCTGATTTAAGAACACATTTCCGTTTTATAAAAGTCCCAATCCTAGTCTGGGATTGGACAAAGGCCAGTAGACAGAAGGCAATTCTTTCTATGATTGGGGCAGGAAGTGGACATTGGCCTGGAATTCCTCTGAGGGAGGGAATTGTTGATTTGATGGAGTGAGATTTTTCAAAGCATTTCTACTGATAACTAGATCTCCCTTCACCAACCCCACAAAAATCTTGAGAAGGTTCCGTTTCCTGCTCACATAACTGGGAGAAAAGTATTCTTTCATTTCTAAGGAAAATAAAATCTCATTTGGTGGTGATAGCGGTAGGGTGAGGAAGCAATTGAAAGTCCACTTGATATTCCACGAAAAACTGTAAAGCGAAATAGGGGAAAGATAAGTGTATGTTGGGTTCTAAAGGGTAAGACCCCCCAGGCCGAGCAGAGTTCACTGTTCAGTGAACCCGCTCAGCCGGCCACGCAGCCTGCGTCCCCCTCCCCGCGCCCCATTGTCTGCAGTCTGAGCCCTGGGTGGTGACCTGGCCGAAGGCGCACCGCGACCTGGGCAGACACACGACGTGGAACTCAGAGGAGTAGCTGGGCCGCAGCCTCTGGAACCTCGCCTTTGCCCTGGCTGGCCCAATTTCTCGATCCTTGAGACCTCTGCTGCTCCGAGAAAAAGAGCTGAGACACTCCCCCCGCCCCCCCAATCGGATTTTACTCCATTTTCCCACAATGACTTCCCAGGAAACCAGAGGCAGGGAGCGGGAACCCAAGGTTTGGTTTGCGTGTTTGGCTGTGCCTCCTACCTCGGTTTCACGGTTTCTGCCCCGCCCCCCGAAATTCAAATATACTTCTCTCTCCCAATTTCTATTGCTGGGAAGAGAGGGAGTTCCAAAGTGAGGAGTGAGTAGAGATGACATTTCGGTTGGTTTGACCCATACCCCCCAGGACAGTCAGAGTAGACCCTGGAGGACTTTGCTTATTAAAGAATCTGGCAATTGTTGATGGGGACTGGAGATTTAAAACGATCTCTTTCCCTTTATTAGGTTCTACAACCCTATTCACCCTCAAACACTCTGAGACCTTCCAGCCTTGTCCTCCGCTCCTCCTGTTTCAACTGGGCCTGGCTGGAGCCAGCAGGAAGACCGAGCTGCAAAGGCCCTCATCCCTGCTTGCATTCATCTGGGTTCTGCTGGATCCGCCAGTGTTTCAAGAAGCTGCAGAGCTGACACCAGAGAGAAGAGAAGAAAAGCTCCGAGGAGTAGAAGGAAAGCTAAATCTGAGATGGGGCTCTTGGAGGGCAGACAACAAACCTCCAGAACGGCTTCAGTTTCTCTCTGCTTCCCAGGTCCAAACGGGAAGGGAGCTCCCTGAGCTGCAGGTTTTAAGGTGTCTGAGGGAGCCCTGTATGTCTCTGGTTCAAACAGTGCATCCTACCATTTTTTCTCTAGAAGCAGCTAAAATTTGGATATCCAGAGCAGCTATATGCTGCAGGAGAAAAATAAAAATGGGTCTAGCAATGCAGGGTGAAGAAAAAGCAGGCTGCTGAGAAGAGTGGTCAGTTCTATTAGAAAGATTGGTCAGAGGCAGACTCCCCCCTCCACCAAATTCCCCAAATGTTTATTTTGGGCTTTTGCCCATCTAGATAAATCAAGCTAACAGATTAGGAAGTTCATAAAATTGTATTCTTAGGTAATGACATCCAGAAAGGTAATAAATATCCTCTCTGCTCTGGTGGCCGCTGGAGTTGGGATCCTCCATTTCTTTTTCCAATTATAGAAGGCTCTTTTGGAAGAGGAGCATTCTAATTCGAATTAGCTCTCCAAAGGTGGGGTATTAGATAAAAACTGGAAAACCTGGAGAAGAGGCTTTGTGAGCGCAACACCATGCTCCCTCAGAACTAGGCAAAAAGCGGGAGAAAAAGATGGAACAGCCCCAGCACACTGATCCTTCTTGTCATGGTACCCTCAATCTCAAAGGCCTCTTTCCCAGGCACTCTTCCTGAATCCTAGGAAAGCAGAGAAACCTGGTAGAGTGCACCCTGACTCCAAGCTCTGGCAAACCACTTAAGTATTACACACTCCCCCACATTCATGTTCTTTCTCTCTTTCACACACGCAGGCGTGCGAGCACACACACACACAGACTATGAAAATGTCTCTGGATTTCAATCTTCCAAGTCCACCCAAGAAGAAAGCTGACACATGGATTGCAGAGAAAACTTTGTAGCAAACTTAATACAAACAGCAGCAAGAGGCTCTCAGAGAAAAAAAGTGCCCAGTCCTTTCCCCCTAGTCTCATTTTTTGGGGTGCTCTGTCTTGTTTCTTTTTGAACCAAATTTCTTCACCTCCAGGTACATGAACTCAGCACAGAAACTCCATTTTCCCCAAGAAGAGCCTTTCCATTCACAATTGATTTCCCGCCTTCCCTCCCTAACACTGGGAGTTAAGACAAAAATCAAGTGACGGAATTTGAACTCTTGTGCTGCTCACCCCAGAGCAGATCCAGTGCTAACTACTTACATGTCAAGGGGATTGGGGGGCCTGTGGGGATCTCCTGGTGCTTGGAGAGAAGGACCTTGGAAGAATGGTGTAGCCGCAGGTTCACCCTTCTTTTTACTTGGCCATTGAAGATAGAGATACAATGCTGCGCTAGCAGGCATTCATGCGCCTTGCCTCTCCCATGACTCTGGGCAAGAAATCCCCAGTTCTACAAAAGCAGTGGCATCCTATCTGGACACCCAGGGCTGAGCAGGGGCTGGCTTGGGAGGGTTGAAGATGGGGGTGGGGGAGAGGTCAGAGGCGCTGCAGAATATAAAGGCAATGGGAAAGAAAATGCTGTGTCCTCCCCGTGAACCTGGGCTGTGTCCTCCCCTAAGCCTTTTGCCACTGCTTCACTCAACTTCAATAAAAGACTGGCCCTCAGCCTCTCAGTGGGGCTATAGCAGTATTGGGTAGGCAGAGCATGGGGACCAAGACGGCTGGAACTTGGGGCTCCAACCTAGCTTAGCTTCCTCCACCCACCAATGCCTGGGCAGCCTGATCCCGGTTGGGGTGATCGGGTCCAAGGCAAGGGAGAACTTTTGGGAAAGAGGAGAAAATGGAACCTACTGGAGGGAAGACCAGAAACCAAAATCTTCAAAAATTCAACTGTAAAAGATTTTGTTTCATTTGTCAAGATTTATGGATTTCTGATGTTTCCCCTCTTCAGACCAAGGACGGAAAGAGACACACAGAGAGTAACTGTGTGTGTGTGTGTGATGAGAGGGGGGGAAACTGCCTGTACAGAAGGGGAAATAAAATAAACACCCCAACTCTTTTAAGCTGCTTTTCCTGAGTTGAAGAGTGTTCCTCTAGTAAGTTCTGGGAGAAACTTAAGAAATAAAATGTAATAATTTTCCCCTACTTGTTCTCATCTCTCAAATGGCAAATTTAGGAAAGTACTATGGATCTGAAGTTGTCACCCCACCTCCTTTTCATTTCAGCTTCATTACAGACTTAAAAAGACATCCTGACCTCAGACCTTCCTTCTTTTTTCCCAAGCACTGTTAGACACCCCCCCATACCACCGCTTTTCCTGCCTAAAGGCAATTGCCTTAAGATGACAGGGGCTACAGTCAGATCAGGCCCCTAATTCACTTGATTACATAAAATAACTCCAGATAATTCTTGGCCCTGCTTCCTCACACTGTAGGCAGCATGTTTTGCTGTCTCCAGGGTACCATGGAGGGAGGAGAAAGTAGACCTAAAGGACTAAGCAATTTCCCCCAACACACAGATATGCTTGTACACACACAGTCTCTTCCAAGTGCCAGCCAGCAAGTGGTTCAAGAGGAAATAAATTTAATGCACACAAAACAGATTTTCACAACTTGGTCCCACAACTGTTGCGTTTCGATCCAGAATTTGGGATAGAGGAAAGAGGGATCCCTATGTACCCCAAATTGGTTTTCAGTCTCTCTTCTACTTCTCTCTTGTACTTCTGATTGCTCTCCATCCTCAAATTTTGGATAGATTGCCTGAGAAGAAGTTTGCCAACTGCCCTTTCTCCACTTTCTATCAACAAAGAAGTAAAAACTTGAGTAGACCTGGTTTAGGGCCTGGATTCTGGGACAAAAATTATCTGGGAGCCTTTGGCTTGAATTAGTTCTTCAAGTAATCCAAGCTGTTTTTTTCCTTAGCCCCAAGAAAACTATTTTGTTATTTTATTTTATTTTACATCCAGAGAGCCTTATTCAGGCTCTCAGGATACCTTCAAACCCTGACAGGACCTGGGAGGTTGTAGGAAGAAGGGGTGGTACTCGCCTCTCTTTGAGTTTCTTAACACCTGGCAGGTCCATGATAAAAGTTAGGAGAAAACATAAAAGTCCTTCATTATCTCGAGGCATCAGCCTTTGAGGCGTACCCATGCAAGGGGGCCTTCCAGGCCTCTGGCCTCCACTTCACCCTTTTCCCCAAGTCTAAACAAACAGAGAAACCATCCTGACAGGTTGCTTTGCTACTTCAGAATCACCAGCTCAAAACCTTTCCTCTTTTAAGGAGAATCGTAAATGTAGAGGGGACATCTTTCTCAATCTCCCATCCCAAAAGATCGCTAAAGGATGAAAAGTTTTCTCTTTCCCACTCCCTAAACTTCCCTTCTATTCTGTAGATTAGGCAGGCCTACTTGACAGAAGACAGAATGGAGAAGAGAGGGAGAGGAATAGACAAGATGAAGGGATTGTGCCTAACTACAGAAAAGTGGACCCCCCCCAACACACACAACCCAGCTCCACTGTAAGCACACCCAATTCTGGTTTCCCTGAAGATTCAAAGAGAAGGGACAGGAGAAATCAGTGACAATCTTCCATATCCCTTACCCCAAACCCTATACTGGTTCTTCTAAGGCATTGGAAACTGGAGTGGAGAGTTAAGGTTTGTGTGTTTGCTTAGAGTAAACTTAAGCAACCATAGAGAAGGTGGGATGTTACCAGGCCAGTAGGAGGGGGGGTAAAAAGAAACCAACAGACATTGACGTAAAACTAATTCACATCCACTGGTTTATTATTGAGCACGGGGCATTTCACATCAACACTAAAATTCTTTATTGCAAGTTTTACAATAATCAAGTAAATTCAGTCCAAAAACACAATAACCACGATGGGGGTGGGAGGAAGATCCTACCTATAGACTGCCTCTTTGAACTGAAAGTTCATTTTGATTTTCTTTTGGCTCCTCAAACTGAACAGCTCTGAGAGGCTCTCCAGATGCATTTAGCTTTGTCTGCTGTCCTCCCCCCTCCTCCCACCCCCCCACAATAATACAAAAGAACTTCATAGCTTTGTTCTCCTTAAAATGACTTCCCCCTCACTAACCTCCCCTGGTGCATTTTCAATGCAAAAGGCCTAAGCAAAGAGGGGGAAGGAGGAGGAGAAGGATGAGAATTGGCTTAAAAATCTCCCTTTCCTTTTTTCTATTCCTCATTTCCCCTGAAATTCACCCAAACCAGACCATCGCACCTTGCAATATATATTTTTTGCAGCTTTTTTTCTTAAAAAATAAATAACCCCCCAAGTGACCTTTAAAAAAAACCCCAGCAGGTACCATGCTAAGACAACATCACATGCTTAAAAGGGTCCTAAACATTGGAAGGGAGAGAAGGGCAGGGGGCTTGTTTGTTTATCTGTTTTTGTCTGTTTGAATTGACAAGGGAGGAGGTGGGAGAAAGAAAAAAACCAAAATATATATATATATTAAATTCTATAAATAAGAGTCAATTTGTGTGTGAGGGGAGGACGAGGGCATGGGGTGGGGGCAGGGGTGTGAGTTATGTTTTATAACCTGGTAATGTCCTCTGCCCGTTGCTGCTCCGGCGGCGTGGCGCTCTGGGAGTGGTCTTCAGAAGTGCTCGGGGTGGCTGCGGAGAGGGTGCTGGGCGCAGCGCCGGCCGGGGGCGCTGACCTTACTTTGGTGTTGGGGAGTCGGTGGTCCTTCTTCCATTTCATGCGACGGTTTTGGAACCAGATTTTGATCTGCCTCTCAGAGAGGCACAGCGAGTGGGCGATCTCGATCCTTCTCCTTCGGGTCAGGTAGCGGTTGTAATGAAACTCTTTCTCTAATTCCAGGACTTGCTGGCGGGTGTAGGCTGTCCTCGAGCGCTTGGGCTCCCCTCCGTTATAATTGGGGTTCACTGAGGGGAGGGGGAGGGGAAAAGCAAATAGTGGGGTTCAGAGGCAAGCAGGCTTGCCGCCCCCCACCCTCACCCCATCCTCAGCTTTGAGGAACAGGAGGAGGGAGTGATGGAAATAAAGTCATCAAGCTAAATGGGTTATAAAGAAGTTGAAGGAAGCTAGAGACTTTGTAGTGTAATAAGAGGGGAATCCTCATTGTAACGACACTGAATTATTTATGCGCCCTTAGAAAGCGAGCATAGTTTTCACACATACATAACAGATCGTAGCACATGGCTCGGACTGCCCAGAGTAGCTAAGCCATAAAATTTATGGGGGATGTAATTACCCATTCTCGCTCGTAAATCCAGTTCAATTGTGCTAACCCAGAGTCGCTCCTGGAGAGAGAGGGGGAAGGAGAGAAAGGAGGACGGGGGCCGGAGGGGGCCAGGGAGGGTGGGGAGCGCCGGGAAAGAGGGAAGGGAGGGGGGAGCAAAAAGCAAAGTTGCCTACCCGTGCTAACGTGGATTTTTTTCATCCATGGGTAGACTATGGGTTGCTTGCTGGCGGCGCTGGAGGGATGGTCGGGGGCTGGCTGGCTGCAGGCTGGCGGGGCTGGGGACGGGGAGGCGGAGGCGCCTGAGAGAGGCGCCGGCTCGCAGAGCGGCTGCGATTTCTCAGGGTGATGGTGGCCCGCCTGGGCCGGCCCGTGGCCTCGCGAATTGCCCGGCCCCTGGAGACTGGTGCAGCTATATTGGCGCTCAGGGTAGCTAGGGCGCGGAGGCGGTGGTGGGTACAGCTCCTGGTGGTGATGCTGGAATCCCGATTCCCTGGTCCGGCCGTAATATTCCGGACTGTGTTCAGGGATGTAGCTATTTTGCGAATATTCTTCGCATGGAGGAAATTTCGGATCGATGTAGTTAGAGTCCATCAAATACGAGCTCATGATCATTAATTTCTGGAGTGGAAAATAATTTTTCTCGCTTTGTCGTTTTTCTGCTCCATAAAGCCCTCCTACTAGCTAGCGACCCTGTAAAGTTACTTTCACCATGTGACTCCGCCGGCCAATCACACGGAGCAACCCAGTCCCCGGATAAGGAACCGAATCGCTTTATTCAAAATGTATCCAATTTTTTGTGTGTGTAGTGGTGCTGCTGCTGGTGTGGGGGGGGTGATGGGGTGATAGCTGGTAGGCACTGGGGTGTCCCCCTAGTGCACGCCCCGCCAGACATACAACTGACCCCTGCAGAAGGGGCTGGGAAGCTTCCAGCTCCTCTCCAAAGCCTGGGCATTTGGGGGTTGCCGGAAGGCTGTGCTTCAGCCCCCGCCCAGGGTCTTCTCTCTGGCCTCCAGTTGGCCCAGTGGGCCTCTGCTCCAGTGCTTTTCCAGCGGTCTCCATTCATGGCGATTGTGTTTCAATCTGTGTAGGTCACCAGGCAGCGCCCCTCTTTCGCAGGAAGAGGAAGTTGAATGAAGACTGGAGTGGAGGTTGGATGGGGAGGGGCCCAGGCTAAGCCGAAGAGGCTAGAGAGCCTTGGGTGCCACCGATCCATGGATCCCAAAGTCCAGCCACCCTCCCCCCTACACACTCACCCAACCCTCTGGCCACACGGGGACGGCGAGGCAGGGTCCCCAGCTGGACCAGGCAGGTAGAGGCAGCCAGGATGCAAATGATTCTGACGTCATTTCTGGAGGTCTTGGGGTTGAGCCCCCCGCTGAAGAGAGACAGGAAGTGGTTGGCAAAAGCAGAGTTCAGAAGCCTTGCCCTCCCCTACTACCCAGTGACCCTCCCTGTCCCAGACCTAGAGCAAAAGATCTCTCCCGCTGGCTCCTCTTTCCACTCTCCATGCTGCGGGGCCTTCTGTTTTCTGGCAATTACCTCCCAGACTGGCCCCTAAAGAGCTCTGGCAAAGAGGAGAGCTTTTTGACCAGGAAGTCAGTGCCTGATTATGGTGCCCAGTCAGGGTCCTGGGAAGTCTTTTTTCCTCATCCCCACAGAGAGTAGACCTAGCTAAAAGGGAGGCCTATCTGTGTAGAGCCTGCTTGCTTCTGGCCAGGGACTGTATCCATGTAACACGTGTGTTTACATGTAAACATATATTTCCCAAGGGCCAGCTCTAGGCTGCCTTCCAAAAAGGAGGGATGAGGTCACCAAGCTGGGGAGGTAGGGCAGGTCTTGGGGGGTTCTCCAGCCCATTCTCATCCTTACTCTTCCCCGCCACCCAACCACAGGAATACCATGATGTGGGGGGTGGCAGGGCCATAGAGGAGGGAGGGGCAAGGAAAGGCTGCTTTCCCAGCCCCCCTCCCTCAGCTAGGGTGGCCACATCATGCCACCAATTCCAATTAACTGATCATCCATAACTCAGAGTTGGGGGGGGCGGTTGCAGAAGGGAAAGCCCAGGGAGGGAGCTGGGTCCCCTTGTTGTACTTGATAACAATTATAGTTTAAAATCATAGCTTGCCGGGGCTCGGCTATATTTTACTTGATAACAATAAAAGTGACACATAAAGTTAACTGTTTATGTTTTATTTATTAGACTAAATCTGCCAGCGGTGGTAGGAGCGCTTGCCTCGTCGCTACAGCTTTTATAGGGCTGTAAAACGTCATAAATCAGTCTCGCGGAATCGCCCGCACTCTTTGTGTCGGCGGCGGCGCAGGGCTGGCGGCCGCTGACTGCCTGCTCCCTCCTTTCCACGAAAAGTCGTAATGTGATTTTTTTCCCTCTGATTTTATTATTATGATCGCCGCCGTGATTAGTCAATCTACCTTTAATTCGCCGCCCTACGCTGCCTCCTCCCAGCCCAGCCTGGTTGACACTTGAATAAGTACCTTTTAAAACGGCATAACAACTATTTGAGGGTTTAATTAGAACATCTGCAATTAAGGGAATGAGGAGGCGAAAGGGAAAAAAAAAATAAAGCCCTTGTGAAAGGGAGACTGAAGGTAGGAGATTCCCAATCTTCCCTCACCCACTTCCAAATTAGGGCTCACCTTGAGAGCTGGAATGAGGGGGAAGATGGGCCACAGATAATGTTCAAAGGGGACCCTAGCTGCCTTTCCTGCTCCAATGCTTAGACCCCCCCCCAGCCCAGGTTCACCAGGACCAGTGCTTGGTCCTGTAGGGGCTGGTGCTTGGGGGTCCCTACATACCCACTCCCCAGGAGGACAGGGTCCTGCCCTCACTGGATAACCCAGTGAGGATAACCCAGAATCCTCATCAGCTGTGAGGAAGAATTCCCTGGAGGTATACCTTCTCTTACAAGAGATTCCCAAACTCCTAAAATTGATGAAGAACCCCTGCCCACTTGGATTAGGTTGGGAGAGGAACTTGAAGTTGTGAGTGAGGGAGAGGCAGTTACTTGGTTGTGGGTGGTTGGGGATTGTGTGAGGGTTTTCTGTTTTGTAATTGTTCGCGGGGTGGGGGCAACTGGTTGCTGGAAGAGGGCAAATGGAAACTAATACTGAATCCGAAACTACAAAAGTTTGAACTGTACCCTCAAATTGTCCCATGAGAAGGTTCAAAGCTCCAGAGAGCTCTAGTAGGGGGGAGGAGGGTTGGTGAAAGGAAACATGTCCATCCTCACCCCCAATCTCCCTTCAAGGCCTGCACCTGGTTCCCACCCCATCCCAGCTGGGAATATCCTCTTTCCCACCTGAAGAAGGGAGCTGTCTGCCTGGTTCCCCTCCATCTAGCCTTCGCATCCACCTTCTACCAGCCCTGCTCCCTGTTACAACTCTCTTTTCTTCAACCCTTCTGAACCTATTATGACCACTGCCCTTCCTACTACCCTGCTTCTCCCAGGTTTCTGAGCTCTTGCAAGAGGATTGAGGAGACCTCTTTGGGCCAGTATGAGTAAGTAGACACAGAGGGTTCAGATGCTTCCCACTGAATGTCAGGTCTATCTTTGGTTATTAAGGTTAACAAAATATATATGCATACATGATACTAATACTTATTAAAATATTAAATGTCCCGTATGCAGCCATAAATATGTGGAGTTCTCATTCCAGGTTTGCACAGTAAATTCAACATGAATATCCAGAAAGTAAAAGCTAGAAGATTGCCCCAAATGCACCCACACTTATCTACATTATTATAAAAACCAACTAACCCGAAAGTCTCTTCAGGCTCCTATAGCTTAATAGTAAGAAAGTCACCTATCACATGAATAAAATACCTCATCAAACATACATGTACAAATATTTTTACCTGGATATTATTATTACAAGTATGGAAATAAAATGCTTTTGGAGGGCTCCTGCACTTAGCAATGGATTAAATGGGGTACTAGTGTAGTTCTGCTTATGATGAACCTTGTATTTGGTCCTGCCTTTTGTGCTTCCCCTCCTGCTTCTTGCCTTATCACAAGGACCTCCACCTCCATCTCTGCTCTGCCCTTCACCTCGCTCTGCCCCAATTTTATGTTTTATGTTTTTATTTTTTTCTGATTACCTTTTGCCAGAATCCAAATACTCTTTGTACACCGCCCCCAACCCCATCTCCTTTCTAAATCTCGATCTGGTTTCTCTTTAGGAAACATGTTTCAGTACAAAGCGCTTCCCTTCTGACACCACTGAAGAAAAATATGTGTCCATTGTGTGTGAGGCCTTATTGTGCCTGGATTACCATACTGACCGTTGGATAACCCATATTCCTCCCCTCCCCAGTAACAAGCTGCTAGCTGAGAGACCTCAGCGGCTCCACAGATTCTGTGCTGCATTAAAATCTCACCTCTCACATTCCCTGGATCTTCCAAGGGAGAAAAATAAATGAGAGAACCAATTCAGAATTTGGAGAGCAAAGGGAAGGAAAATAGGGTCTTTCCTTTCCTACTCTCAAAAGTGCAGGTTTTTTTTTTTTTAACATGTATGTGTTTTGTTTTACGTTGTTATTGTTGATGTTTTAGGGATTAAAGATTGCAACATATCTTTTTCCTTTTCCTCAAATAGACTTTTAGATGATATGCAATCGGGCAATTCATTTCATTTAGATCTTTCTATCCCCTCCCACCCAAAACTTGAAAACCCAAATTAGAACAAGACTCTTATGCCATTTTTCTTTTGTGAGTGTGTGCTTGCGAGTATGTAGATATATGTGTGTTTTTGTCTCTTTCTAATGCCAGCAGTCCAGGCTAATATATGCAAAAGAATATGCAATACTTAATTGATTTTTTCTTAAATCTCTTGTCAGTAAAAATAATGAATTGGTCTAAAATGATTTTAATAACCCGGACGTGTCACCAGAAAATACTCAACCTTTTTTTTTCCTCCTGGAATCGCTTATAGTCTCAAAAAAAAAAAAAAAAAAGCAATCATGGAATGTTAATTTGCCCCCCTTTAAAATATTAAAGATGAATTTCTCTTGTTTGTTCTGAGACCATAGGCAAGGTCCTCCCGTGGATTTCCCCCGCCTTGCCATGCCTTCCTTGAAATTCAATTTTCCTCAAATCTCGTTTAAAGTGGCTTTTTAAAAAGTGGCCGCATTTTAATATTGGTTAGACAGAGTGACCTGCATTTCACCTCGGGTGTTTGACTTGTTCCAATAGGTCACTGCCATGGGGTTATTGATGGGGAAACTCCATTGAAATTTGTCTCTTCGCAAATGGCCTTTAGATCTTCCAGCGAGTTCAATAACTAGTTATAATGTGGAAGGGGAAAAATGAAGGCCCTGGGCTAACGAATTTGATGTTTCATTTTTATGCTGGAGAAATTGTTAGTTAGAGGTTGGGTTCTCCACCACCTTCTTTGCTCATCCCAGCTTCATTGACTCCCCCACACCCCAATCCAGGGCTGCTGGATTACAGTCCCTTTAAAACTTGGTTTGGTTGTCTCTTTCTCTCTTGGATGCAAACTTTACTTCTTACTCTAAATATTGGTTTTGTTGTTAAAAATGTTGAAGTGTGAATGCAGGAAACTTGCTCTGTTGGAGGTTTGAAATCTGAACTTCTTTGTTAGGAGAAGGGCTTTTAAAGGAGCCTAAATGTTGCTTGAAAAGATCTAAAAATTAGGCTGGCCTTAGTTTACCGAGTGCTCCCTGGCCCAATGCTCCCAGAATTGTGGAATGGAAAGGAAACTGGAAACCCTTTTGGGGTTTGATGAGTATATCTTAAGATGCCCTAATGTATTCTTGGCTTCTGACCTGCCCTACCGGACCAGGCACCCAGGACCAAAAAAGGCAGAGGTTGTAAAAAGCTAAGGATAGAGGGAGAATTTCACGGACCAGAGAAGGAAATCCTAGGTTCCCTCCTGGGTGAGAATCAGAATATATGGGGACATGGTCTGGTAACAGCTTGTCAAACTCTGCTCCTTCACGGGGCGGGGGGTGCTCCTGGAAAGCTCTAAGACCAAAGACAGTGCATTTTAGTGAACTAAAGAGCAGAGGGAAATGACAGGGTTGATGGAGATTATATAAAGTTCTCCCTTTCCCCCCCACCCAGAATTTTAAAGAAATGGGAGAAGAAAGGACAGAGGAATGGAGGGAAGGTCTTTATTCTATTTCTGGAAACATAGCCAAGCTGGGGAGCCCTTGGCTTCTCCAGAGAAGCCTCTGTGAAAAGGTACTGTGCAGAGCCCGGTCTCCTCAGTCTGACCCAGAAATACCAGATCACTACCAGTATTAACCTCAGTAATAACAAGAACATCTCCCCCTCAACAAAACAGAGCTCCCTATGCACTTTATTTCTCTTCTTCCAGAAACTGTTCCTTCTCCTTCCCTTCCCAAAGAGGTCCAGTTTCCTTATCCCGAAGTTTCCCCGCTAGCCCACTGGCCTCTCACTGGCCTCACACCGGCCTCCAAACCTGGCCCACAGATCAGTCAATCCAAAGGAACACCTTGAATCCCGGGATGGTGGGATCAAGGTCAAAGGAAATTTAAGTGCCTGAAACTAGGGTGCTACCTCCCTCCGTCCCCTCAAACCCAGATGCAGCATCTTGGTGCCAATCTGGGTTCTCAGATAAACTTGCCTCGGCAAATCCGTGGCACCAGTGGAATCTGGGGAGCAGCCTTCAACTGCAATTGTGCATCTCAACCCCATAAGAATGGGGAAGCCGGAGAAGAAGCTATCCGCGACTTCAGGATCTGCTTGGGAGAGGGCACAGATTCTGCTCTTCCAGTCAAGCAGGAATCAATAGCGATCTGTTATAAACTTCCCCGCAGCCGGTCCCCGCGCTCCAGCCGGGCGGGCAGAGACATCCCCACGCTGCTCGCTGGCCTCTGCCCGCACTTTGGCCGCCTCCTCGGAACCCAGGACCCCAGCCTGGGGCCTCGCCCCCTTCCTATTTTAATTACGTGATTGATTTTCGCTTGGGCAGCTTCAGGACGCCTCTGCCTCCGACTATTTAAATCTTTGGGCTCCCTTTTTGTATTTCCAAGTCGTCCTGACCGGGTTTAATTCAGAGACTCCCCGCCCCTGGGGCGGGCGGCCGGCGGGCGCGCACCGTGTGGCCTGGGTCGGGTCCCGCTGCTGCCTCGCCCTACACTCCAGCGAATTGGCCTGGCCACGGCGTTAGGCGCGGCCAGGTCTGCAGCCGCCCCGCGGCGCGGTACTCCGATACTGTAGTCTTACCCATTCGCCTTTCTGAATTATTTTGTGCTCCATTATTCTCTGATAGAAAAATAACGCTCCCTGTTTGGGTTATCACTTCATGCCTGGCCTCAGAGCTGGGCTTTCTGCGTTTTTGTCTTCACTCGAATAAAGTGTGTGTCATATAGTCTGCGTTGAGACCTAAGGAAGAAAGGACGCCTGACTCCAGTCTCTCAAGGAACTCAAGTTCCTTTTCCTAAACACCTGGGCTCCGCGCTGGCGGGTGATAAGCCCCAGGAGAAGCAAATTCGGCCACAACTTCAGGTTACTAAGCGCCAGTGGGACCGAAGAGGTGGCGTGGTCCTTAAACGGTAGTTAAGGACCCCAGACAGAGGCCTCCTCATCCTGGCAGCCCCAGCGGGCACCCGACAGCAGCCTCCAGGGGTACAGGAACAAGAGGTTCAGCCCCCTCCACCGAAGGGACTGAAGGTGAGGCAAGGAAGGGGAGGAGGTGTTAAATTTAGGAGCAGAGTAGATTTAGGGTGGGGAGAAGAAGGGGAAGACAAGAATAAAGAATAGGAGCCTTTCTCCCACTGAAGCTGACCTCTTTCCCTTTCTTTCATCCAGGAGAAACGCTTTTTCCCTAGCAAACTGCTTGTTTTCCACTTAATATTTCATTTACATACAACTAATAAACACTTCTCTGCTTATTTTACCACGTCCTGTTCATTCTTCGATCCTTTCTAATGAGGTAACAATGAGTTGCTAGTAGCAATTTTTTAATGTTCGTGTGTATGTATGTGATATATGTGATATGTATGTGTGTGTGTGTGTGTGTGTGTGTGTATATACACACACATATATATATATATTCATATATTCTCCCCTGAGGGAGAGGGGGTGCTTGGAATATCTTTCTCACTGCAGAAGTTGAGTGAGGCTCAAGTTGGTCACAACCTTCTCCCAGTCCCCTGACCTACAACACCCAAATTCCTACCCCACCAATCCCTTCCCCCACATCAATGTTGCTGGGTAAATAAGAGTCCGCCTGCCTGGCTATTAGGATTCTGGAGACGTTGGCATCTGTAGCAATCATTAGTCAAAGCTGCAGAAGCCAAAGAAGCCGAGGAGTTGGACAGAAAAAATCTTGGAAATGATATACAGGAGCCACCGAGGCATCAATCCCTGCCGATAAGAGCACGACTGCTGGGAGCCCGCTTAATTGGGCTCAAGGCACCAAGAACAACTGGAGAGAGGGCACCTATGGGATGTACAATGACCCTGGCTTCATTTGGGTACCCTACAAAAATAGGTGGAACCCTTTTCTCCAAATTTCAAAAACTCTGTTAGGGTAGTGGGGTGGGGGAAGAAGATCTATGTGCCCTTCACCCTGAGACCCAATAGGAACTTCACTGGAGGGCTCTGCACTTTCCTCTTTGCCCCTTCTCTTTAGTGGCTGCCTTTGCAGGTTCTGCAAGTTGGGGAACATGGGTTGGGACCTCCACAGAGACAGCCTAGAGAGAACCACTTATCTCTGGAGTGTGTTTCAAGGGGCAGAGAACAGTTGGACTAGAGTTGGAGTTAGCCTTGGTAATGGTGACAGAATCACTTGTTTTAATAAGCAAAACATCCAAAAGATACTCATTCCCCATCCCCACTCACCTGACATCTTTATAGATCAAGAGAGACAGAGATAGAAACGCAGTAAGTTTAAGTTCTTCTAGAGGGAGATCTATATCTACACTCAGATTCATGCATTATGGAACTATCTCTAAACATATCAAACATTTTAAGTTTTCAGAAAAACTGCAATAACGATAAAGTTCTCCAAATATGTAGCTTCAATAAGTAGCTATTTTATGGGTTAAGACCCTTGAATAAATCTATATAAAATTTCAAAACAAAGATTGAGCAACACATACATAGTTCTTTCCAATTGAGAAAAAAACCACCAAATATTCATTTAGGTGTTTAGACAGAGCTATACCATTACATCCCAGCACATAATCCAACCTTTATAGAAAGACTGGCAATGTGCACAGAGGAATCCAACAGAGGACTATGTTCACTATGGCTGTATGTATCTGAAGATCTATAAGTCTTCAGTTAAATGTGGAGCAGAAGACATGTGAAACACATCCTGATACAGACATAGAACAATCTATAAATACATCTTCATGTATACAATTATAGGAGTGCTCAGTTCTCTAAAGAGACACATGTATTTGCTGGTGTACCAGGAATGGGGAGGATTCCCTGAGGTTTGTGAGTTTGGGGTGTCCCAGCTCAGACTTCTCTGGGGAATGGTTCAGGGAAAAGTGTGCCTTCTCGTACTAAGGGGACCCAGGAATTCATATGATCTATGGTTTCCTGTGTATAGGAGCATTTCACTGGCAATAGATATGAGCCCTGATGCCTGCCTATACCCCACCCCCCACACAATGGATCCTGATCTGATGTACCTCCCACACTCAAGGGGAGGCTTCTTCAATTCTTTTTCCTTTAGTTCCCTAGCCTATGGATGAGAGTGGGAAGAGACCTGTGGAGGTTGGGATGTCTTTGGTAGGGGAAAGCTCATTATAATTACAAAACAGAGCCATTTGGTTAATATATATTTTGTGTGGAGATAGCTTGGTAGAGATATATGTGAGAAGGCAGTGGGCTTTCACAAACACACACACACCTGCACCCTTCTTAATTACATAAAACACAGTCACAGACTTCAAATAATTTCCTCCATTCCCACGGTACTAGATGAGATCTCTATATTCCTCATTCTTATTTCTTTCATAGCTCCCAGGAGTTCTTTTTCTTCTACACCCAAATCCCTACTTGTCAAGAAGCTGCTTAGGGCTAGGAAAAGAGGTTACAGGGAGACAGCAGCCCCAGAAGAGATAGCTCATAGGAGTCATGGTATTTGCAGACAGGCTTTGAGTCTTTTGCCTTCAAAGTTAGTTACTTTGTGACTCAAGGGTTGAGGTACAGAGATCTGTACTGGCAAAAGAAGAAGAAAAGTTGCACAATTTTTACATCTGGAACTTTGGAGGAGGGGATCACCAGCTGGCCCTGTTCTTATTGGAGGCAGAAGATTTGGACGACTATGAAGTTTTTTTACACTTGGGTTTACTGGGGAAGGGAAACAAGGAGGAGCCTCAGGTGGGCTTGGGGAAGAGCAATCCAATCTAGTTGGCCAGTTTGGGGAGAGTGATTTACAAAGCAAAACCTAAGATGCTACTTCCTGAGGAGTCACCAGATCAAAACAGCCTCCTCTAGGCGTTTATGACCCCATATCTCTACTCCCAACAGGAAAATCACCCTCAATAAAACCTTGGCCCACGCCCCTATTCTCCACCCAAGGGACAGGGTGGGGGTGGGGGACCTGAAATGAGGGACCTGACTTTTATTTCCTTAAACACACACACACACACACACACGCACACGCACACACACGCACGCACACACACACAGGAACTTTCTGGCTCCAGCCAAAAAATTGGCTGTTTTAAAGTATTTTTTCCAGATAAGATTTTTCTCCAATGTTGGAGCAAACAAATAGCCCTAAGGGGTTGGGAGGTTGAGCCTGGAACAGCACAAAAGGGTCAATTACATAAGGGTCTAGCTTCCTAGGTCCCTATAGCCCTACAACCCAACACAACTCAGTCTGGGCCAATAGGACACTGAGGGTCGCCAAGATCCTAGCTGCTACCAGCTAGGGGTAAGAAAGAAGAAACTCAGCACTTGTCCAGGGCTTAAGGGTTGGAGGTGGGAAGTGCAGGACAAATGTTTTCAGACTGAGCTGATAAGCAGAATGGAGTGAGAGAGGATTGGGCAGTTGGTTGAAGGCTGGTTTACTGTGTCCAGCTCAGGCTTATCACCTCTATCAAACCATACTTGGATATATACACATTTTTCTACATGTTCAGCTATTCTGGTGTTTAGGGACAGGGAATGAGAAGTAAGGATCTCTGGAGGGCAGAACAAGCCTCCTCTACCCCTTTGAGACCTATGCTACAATAAGAAAAGATCTCAGGAAAATAAGCTCACACATTTCACCTAGACTAGTTTTTTTCTAGAAAAGAAAAACCATAGTAAAATGGTAGAGCTGGTAGAGAATGGCTAAGAATCATGGTAGAACTAGAGAGGTAGCCTCCTCCTGACATCAGCTCTCCAGCACGCCCAGAGCCTTCTATGCTACCTCTTATCATACCTTCTAAGGAATGGCCATCAGAGCTGAACAAGCTTCCTGATAACTTAATAACTGAGTTCAACTGTGCTAGGCCCCACACAGTACATACACACTTGCCCCTTTTCCACTCACTGAGCCTTAGGAATAGGAGAGGGAAATGAATCCCAGGGTTCTGTTGGGCTCAAGGACAAAGAGATCTCTATCACTAGAATTCCTAGGCTCAGATCCTGCCTGGTGATTCCTTGGGCTCCTGGGGCCCCATCAAAGCAGCCAGGGAGATTTTATCAGGACAAACAACTAGGAGTTACAAGGACCCAATAAAAGAGGGAGGGGAGGAAGAGATAGGACATTCTTATCCCTCTAACACCCTAGTCTTCTCCTTATATTAAATCCCTAACCCCACAAGCCCTAGCTTAGCATCCTTATGTCAAATTTTCTTTCTTCTCCACTTCCAAGGGCTCCAGAAGCTCTAGTTCCACTGTAGAGGAGGCTCAAAGTAGCAATGTTCTCCCGGTAAAAGCGGTTCAGAGTTAAATCCCAGAACAATGATGTTTCAGAATTCCCCTTCTCAAAAATAGCTGAAGCAGTTACAAACAAAGAGCAACAAAGAAACAGACAGTCTGCTTGATCATTAGGAGGGTCTGAGGCCTTCTGATGAATCTTCATCCCCAATGTCTGTTTGGGCAGAGACAATCTCCCCATGCCTAGCTCTCCTCCTTTGCCATGGGATCTGGTAAGCCCAGTGTGAGAAGTCTACAATGAAAGTGAAAGCCAGTCTCAGACAAGGCTACTACACCTTCTACTAAGGAAAAATGAGTATGGGCTTTAATTCTAACACATAAAAGGGGCAAATGGAGCTATGTGGTTGAAGGTGACTTAGAAAGTGGGGTCTCAATGATTTGTGAGAAGAGTTGCATTCTTCCTGATTTTTCCTCTTAATCTTTCCTACCGGGCCTATGGCATTGTCCTCAAACCAGCCCTCCCCAGAAGACAAACAAATAAGCAGGAGTGTTGACAAAGCCCAGCTCAAACCTAGCTGTCCTTCCTATTCTCACATCCTATTCTTAATGCCTCCAGAGGAGGGCTTAGAGGTCCAGGTGGCACAGCCCTTCAAAACTCCTGCTACTTAGCTGAAGGAGTATAGGAGATCAGGAAGAGGAGGGGAAGGAACCCAACCAGAAAATTAACCCTGGAATAAAGCCCTGGTGATGAGCTGGGTGGAAAGAAAGCCTAGGTCTGGACCTACCAGTGGATTGGCTCAGGGCCAGCCCGAGTATTCAGAAAATGCAAACATTTCTGTCATACACATACACTCTATGCTCTCAGATGCTCTTGCTCAGAAAAAAACTATCACCCTTTGCTTGCTCTGTTCTGACTCAAGTAAATACAACATCAAATTTTACACTTTCAGTGACTGTGTCCTTTGATACTATTGGCCAGGACACAGAATCATCACCTAATCTATCATCACTACATACATATTGGTTATTTGTTGCTGGAGATTAAAACCAGGGACTCCTACCTGCTAAAGCTCATGCTCTATCACTGAGCTACACCTCCAGCCCTATTATTACAACTTGTCAGAAGAAAAGAAGTGGAAAGGGCTTAAACAAGTTCAACTCATTAATATGGAAGGTAAGGAGGGTTCTGATTCTGTGTTCCCTCTTCTTCAGAATTCTTCTCTTAACTGGTTGAAAGTTATTTGACAAACTATAAAGGAAAATTTCCAGAAAATTGTGTACCCTACACAATTTTCAAAATGAATCTCCACTTTTGGCCCCTCCTCCAAATGCTTCTCCAATCATACTTGAGGCAATTTGATACTAAGGGTTCTTGGAGCATTTCCAAAAAGATAAACTAAAAGGGGTATCCTTTAATTGCCCCCACCTGCCCCCATGAGGATCAGAAGGGAATAAAAACTTCCAAAATGTAAGTATATAGGGAGTAATCTTGCTCACAATTTGAGTTCAGAGTTAGAGTTCATATCCACATTTGCACTGTAGCCTAATTTGGTGTTCATCTCTATGAAGCCCAGAAAATTGTCTGGGATCATGCTGGCAGACATGGGAATGCTTCAGAGTGTACTCCCACAACTTCAGCTCCCTGTACAACTGAGATTGATCTTAACATTCAAATTTGCTAGAAATGGAGGACACAGCTGAAGACTCTATAAGCTGGTGAAGGGACAGAGGGAGGGGGCTCAGTATCACTCTTCCCTTCCAAACCTGAGATAGAGCAGAACCAGGAGCTAAGGGCATGGTTAGAAGGGAAAAAGGAAGGAAAGGAAGGGAGAGGAAGAGCTAGACGGAAACCCAAGCACTCTTTTGCTGATTGGTTGGTTGCCATGTGACCCTGCTTAGCGCATTTCTCATTGGTTGCTTGACCTCTTCTAGGGTTAGAGAACTAGGAACAAAATTAGAAGCCTTACGGGTTGGCTGGGGGGCCTTGTAACCTGATTGCCCACCCATTCCCCTCTAGGGATGATCAAATGCAGGTGCCTGAAAGAGGGTGGGAAAATCAAGAATCTCAGACTCCTTTTGTGTTCCTCTTGTTTCCAGGTGAAAACAACAAAACAGTAAAAAACTGACCTGACAAATTATTTAAAGGGAAGAGGGGATGGTGTTTAAATTGAAGTTTTGAGCCTAAAAAACCAAAAAGAGGGTAAGGAAGTCATTGAATTCCTCAAGAGATGCTGGCTGTGTAAATCTGTAAGACATAGAAGCACACACAGCCTTCTACACAAAAAGGGAACAAAACTGAGACTTGGCTAGGGGTCAGCTAGGGTGGTAAAGTCTTGCCAGGGTGTGGGACTTTGGTTCTGGCTAAATTCCTGGATAAACACCATTGACCTCTCTGCTAGGGCCCTGGGGAGGATTATGGGAGTGGAAGAGTCGAATTATAGACCAGGAAAACTCCCATCTCCCCATGCTTGGATGGGAAAATTTCCAGAAATCCTCAAAATCACAGACTGGTTGAGGAAGATAGGTAAAGTGGGGAGGAGAGAAACCAGGAGGAATTGTTTTGAATGGGCTACCAGATAGAATCTTCTAGGATCCTAGTACTTCTCAGAGAAACAAAGGTCTGAGGGAGGAGAATGAGGAAGGCCAAATCTTGGAAGACAATGCTTCTCACAGTAAGACTCTGTTTGACTTCTGCTTTTGGGTCTCTGTCTTCCCGGAGTTTGCCCAGTTATTTCTACTTGATCCTCTGTCCTTCCCTAGTCCCTTGGATCTGGGCATCTGAGTGGTGCTGACAGCATTCCCTCTTCATTACTCAAATGCACCTTTCCACACAGCAGGCACTCAGACCCTTCTGGCACCAAGTCAGCCTCCCCTTCAGGAAGTTTGTTCCCTCTTCTCTCCTCCCCTTTCCATCTCCTGCTTCTGGAGGAGCCTGAGTTCACATGTTGTCACTTTCCTGGCTTAGCTCCCGGTGACAGTGACGCACAAGAGTGAGTATGCACTTTCAGGTGTGGAGGACGTGTGCCTCCCATGCCTGATTCTTCCACTACTCCTCCTTAGAAGACTGAAGGGAGCCCCCCAACCACCTCTGAGGATTGATCCCAGGATGCGATGCCTAGATTGGGTCCTGTTACCTCCATCCCCTAAGGATCACTCCTCAGGATGGAAAGCTTTTCTAGTCCAGCAAAGATATTGTCTCCATTCTCTCCCATCCAATGCACATTTATACTACATTCACAGAGAAAAAAACCTCTAGGCCTCCTGGGGTCTAAGTTTTACCTGAGCCAAGGACTAGAGATGCCAGGAAGATCTCAGCAGCTAGAGGCAAGGGGAAGCATGAACTGCACTGGCCCCAGACAAAGACCCCAGACTTTGGAGACTGGGACTGCTGCCCACCCAGGCCTAGTGGTGAGGGACGGGGGAGAAACTTTGGGAGCAGTCCAGGCAGCAGCCTTTGGGTCTGAAGCCACAAAGCCCTCCTTCCCTCCCTTTTCTCCCCAGCTTCCCTTTCTGCCTGGATTCTGGGCCACTAGCCAAGGACTGAACTGGCCCCTCCCTGGAACAGGAGACCCCAGAGGCACTTTGCACTTGTGTCTAGAGTTTACACACTCCTATAAACAACAAACAGAAACAGCCCATGTTTCTGCCACTGGCTTTCTT
Source organism: Geosciurus inauris (assembly GCA_004024805.1). Taxonomy (NCBI): domain Eukaryota; kingdom Metazoa; phylum Chordata; class Mammalia; order Rodentia; family Sciuridae; genus Geosciurus; species Geosciurus inauris. The sequence continues at coordinate 169,641 of PVHX01001635.1, forward strand.
CCCAAACTGAGAGGGAGTGAAGAAGACCATGCAAAACTCGAACGAACCATGGCCTCTTTCTGGTTTACATCCATAGAGAAAAAGGGGTAGGGAGGAGATGACTGGTTTGGGGAGATAAGTTCCCCTCTTCCTACTTCCCAGCCGCTTCCTCTCCTCTCCCACCCCAGCATGGGGAGGCTTCCTCCCACCTTTAATGAGTAGGAACTGCCTTCTTTCAAGTGGTGGAGGCGGGGGAGTTAGGTCAATGGGAGAAAGAGTCTAAGAGAAAGAGAGAGAGAGAGGGAGAGAATTAACTTACAGCGTTCGCCTGGGATTCATTTGCGAAGATGTAACCTCTCTCGCCATCATCCCCAGCGCCGTAATCCCCTCTAACTGCCAGGCCCTCTGTCCTAGCATTAAACCTCACCAGCAGCTGCGTGGCTGGACAGTTAAGATTATATATGATGTAAATATATTGTGGGTTTGTCAGCTCTCCCTACACCATAAAACTTGGTTTAATGACATCACGTGGTCCCCCAAGAGCCACTCACGGGCTTGCCTTCAGGCCATTCACATAAATAACCTCCAAAAGTTTCAAACTCCTAAATTCTCATAGAAGCTGTGCCTATTTTTCTAATGCTCAGTTACACTAAAAAGCCCTCCTGCTTCTTCTTTGCCCCACCCCACACCCCCCTTGCAGGGTGGGGAGGGGAGAGAGGGTGGATATTTATTTATTTATTTACTTACTTACTTGCTTACTTATTTCCATAAGGACCTGTCGCCTTCGTGGTCGTGTTGATATTTTTTCTTCCTATTTTTTCCTACTCTCTCCTCTAATTGCTCAGAGTGGGCCGTGTCCCCTCTTCCCACTCCCCCGGGAAGGTAAGTCATGCTTCTTCCCCTTCTTTCTGGCTGCCAGAGTGGGTGGGTTCCAGGGAAAAGTGGAGAGGCAGGCTCCATGGTCTCCTTTTGGGACCCAGAAGCCCCTTCACTTACTCCTCCAGAGTAGTGCCAAACCCTGGTACTTGGAGATTGTTCCAGGAGGCTGGCTGGTGGGACAGCTTCCTCTAGACCCTAAGCAGAAGCTTCTGATGGGGGGAAAGCAAGGGTTTGGGCCTCACCCACCCCCAGTGCAGGGGAATAGATCCAAGGCCTGTGGCTCCTTTGCCGCTGCTGGCGCCGCCGCTAAAGCTGAGACTGGGCCTAGGCGCAGGCCTGCAGACTGTGACAGGAGGGAAGAAAGCAGTCATCTCCCCAAGCCTGGCCAAGCTGAGTCAGTCCTTCAGCGCCTTCAAGGAAGGAGAGGCCCAGACACTGCTGGGAAGAGGCAAACAGTGCCAGAGGGAACTGGTGCACCTTGCCTGGTGGGTTTGAGCAACATTGTCCCCAATCTTAGTAAAACCCTTGGTTCTCCCCTGGTCTATATCCTGGGGAGGAAGCACAGGCCCTCTGCAGCCTGGGAGGCTGGTGTGGGTGAGTGCAGGCGACATAGCCTCTTTCTTAGTTAACTGTTACCCACCGGAGACGCCAGTGCTTCTTCATGCTTCACTGCTTGCCCAATAGTTTTACTCAGCATGGAGAAAAAATTAAAATAACTCCCTGAAGAAAATTACACATTTTATTTCAGAGAGGGGGGAGAGAGACAGAGAGAGAGGGAAAGAGAGAGCGAGAGAGATTAGTGCTGTTGGGCTGGGCTGACCCGCTGTGTGCAAGTTGAGATCACCAGTGCTCTAACCAGGCCTGAGTGAAGTATGAAGGGGAAGGGTAATAGCAATGGGTGCTAATCATGGGGTGAATAAAGGCTCTTGGGTCTTCTAAAAATGATGGACTGGTACCCTAGACAGTAGGATGCAGCAAAGTCAGTCCTTATAATAAATCCAAGCAACATCAGCATTAATAATCATAAATATTCCCTCTACCCCTCCCCAAAGCACCTCTGCTCCCTTCCTACTTGGCTGCCAGAGCATCCCCCTAGCCCAACTCCAGACCCCCACCCCACCAGTGTGGGGGCCTAGGCTTGGCTCCAGGAAATCACCCCATTGCAGGAGGTGGGAGAGGAAATGCAGTAAAGTTTTATGGACCCTTTTCACATTTGTTTCTCCTATAAAGTGCTTCCTCCCCCAATTCATCCCAGGAGCCTGGAGGAGAGGAGCAGAGCCTAGGCCTAGGCTAGACTCAGATACCACCTGAATTAGCTGCCTTTCCTCTCCCTAGAGGCTGCCCTCCCTTTTCACACAAAATCTGAGACTGAGATAAATGATGGCAAAAAGACACGACATTGGCACTGGTCTATACAGCTCTTATCCCAGTTAATTGTACTGCATAGCCCTAGATCCTAGAAGGGGGAAACCATTTGAACATTTCCTGCCAGGCAGGTATACACTGCGTATTGCCCTCCTTCTCTCATCTCTCCAGTATCTTAGAAAGCTGAAGCACACCTAGGTCAACTCTCCCAGCACCACTCTGCCCAGCAGTACCAACTCTCTGAGAGGCCCTTCTGGAGCCAAACCAGTCCTTAGACTAGGGCCTCAAACCTCTTATGTCCAGTAAAGCCCAGGGACCACCTAGCCCTAGGAGAGATCTTCAGAGATCTATAAGACGCTGAGTCTGAGCATGACGGAGCCACTGATCCTCCCTACACATTAGCTCTGGTATGAAATGAGGGCTACTGCCAGTCTAGAAGTCTCAGATACACCTAGACAAAGTAGGAATGAATGTAGAGGCCTGAATACCCTGGGTAGCTGCAGCATGGGAAATGCCAATATGGGGGGACTGGGTGCCCTCCTCTTCCCTGGAGGTTCTTCTTGGAGCTAAGAATCAAGAAAAGAACTCACTTTCACTTTCCTCTTCTTGCTGTCCCTAGAAGCACCTGAAGTTTTTTTTTTTTTTTTAAAGGAGAGGCTTAAAGACTGTAGGCCTCCCCTATACCTCACAGCTCATTTAGACACTTTGCCCCAACACATGCCCTAAACAAACAGGAGCCACTGCGTCTTTAGTCCTGTTTCTCTCTTGGTCTTTATTTGATATGACAAAATATAGTTTCAGGAAGAACCCGGAGTCAATAAATAGTTGGGCAAGAGCAATGGAGCAGGAGGGAAAGAAAGTCATGGCAGGAACTGTGAGACGGTATGGAGCCTCTAGGATCATTTGCTGGGGTCCTGTGGCAGGAATCCCCAATAGCTGAGCTAGCTAGGGCGCTGGGGCTGCGGACCTGAGAGGGCATGCAGCAGGCTCTCGGCTACCCAGTCTTTTTTAGGGGAGAGGTTTGGAGAGGATAGGGCAACCGTGAGGGCTCTAAGGCCATGTTCAGTCATCTCCCCCTTTCATATGCAAATCATTAATAAGTGAAGACCGAGATTAGTCGCTATAAGGAATCACCCCGAATCTGGCAAGAGACTGCCAGGCATAAGCACTCTCGCACCAGCTTGCAGCCGCCTGGCCCGCCTAACAAGGAACAAAGGACAGCTCAAGGCCGGAGGTCGGGTCGAGGGTCCTGTGGTCGGGCCCACCTTAACTCAGGCGGGCTGCACTGGGGCTACCAGCTGAAGAGGCAGCCCAGGCTGAGGTTTGTTCGGCACCAGCCTGCGGTGTGCCGCAGCCCTCTGGGGTGGCCCTGCAGAGTTTGCCTGGGCCCTGGATGTCCAGCTAAGCTGAGCTAAGCTGAGCTGAGCTGAGGGGAGATGGGGCAGTGCCGGCAGCCTGGTAGGAATCCTGGGTTGGTGGGGGGATACAGAATGCCAAGGAAAAGCGCTTGTCTGAGAGGCCCTGGAGCCAGTGCTGCAGCCCCCGCCCTGCCCAAAAATATACAGAGAAAAACTGAAAAGAAAAGGCGCAAGGAACCCAAGCCGGCTGGGGTGCTCTCTGCGGGCCTCCCCACTGCCTCTAAAGAGCCTCTTTGCTTTTCATTTTGGAATCTTTCTTCCACTTCATCCTGCGGTTCTGGAACCAGATCTTGATCTGTCTCTCGTTGAGACACAAGTTGTTGGCGATCTCTATGCGCCTGCGGCGAGTGAGGTAGCGGTTAAAGTGGAATTCTTTCTCGAGTTCCAGAGTCTGGTAGCGCGTGTAACTGGTTCGGGACCGCTTGCCGTCCGTCTCTGGAACATAAATCCCCCCAAGCCAGGAAGGGGTGAATAGCGTGCATCGCCCCAGCCTCCCACCCCAACCCCAGGCCCCCACCCGCGGCCGGAGGGAGAGGAGGCGAGAACCGCAAGATAGGCCCTGCGGGCCGCAGGCGGGCCGACCCAGCCCAACCTAGCCCCGGGAGAGGCGCCTCCGCCCAGGCAGGAAACTTTCCATCGCAGCCTTCACTCAGCAGCTGGAGGGGCTGAGGGGGGGTGGGAGGAAGAGGGAGACCCAGGCTCGGACCGAACAATAAGCACCCTCGAGATCCGGGCACCGGGGACCCCCCTCCCGCCCCTCCCGAGTCGCTGGAATCCGCCGGAGCCGCGAGCGCCGGCTGAGCGGGCTCCGCAGGGGAGGGAGGGAGGGAGCCGCGGGGGGATCCCCGCTCTGGAGCCCCGCGCTCCTCACCCTTCAGATCCCTCTATTTTTTTAACTCCCTCCCTCTCCCCCAAAAATTGAATATTGCCTTTTATACACGTTTTGTTCCTATGATCCAATTATGTCGTCGTAAATTTGGGCGCACACAGCCTCTAAGCCTTTTAGTGGACAGTTTTACGAGCCATTGATGCCTGGATCGTAAAATTTATGGCCGCAGGTTTTTTTTCTTTATTTGCCCCGCATGGCCTATAAAACCCAGGCGGACCCGAGCGCGCAAAATGAAGTCCTAAAGTTTACCGTGGCTCATGTGCAGTTTGGTCATCCACGGGTAAATCTGTGGCGGGGCCGGTGGCTGGCTCAGTCCGGCGGGTTGCCCTGTCTGCGCCTGCTCCTCTTTGATCTCCCCACTGCTCTTAGCTCGCTCCTCCAGCGCTGGGCGAGCTGCCTTCTGACTGTACATCCCGGGGTTCAGAGGAGCCGCTTCGTCTCTGCCCAGAGCGTGTCCCGGAGCGGCCGCGGCGCTGCAGGCGGGGCGGTCGGGGTGAGCCCGGGGGTTGGCAGCCATGTCTACCCCGTGGAGAGAGTTGGAAGGCGCAGGCGGTGGGAAAGTGATGCTTAAGTCCAATCCGCCGTAGCAGTACCTGGATGCCTGCACCTCTGAGGCCGATCCATAGTTCCCACAAGTTTGCATGTTATAGGCAGGGATATTGGGGCTCTGCTTATAGAATGAATTGGCTACGTAGGAGCTCATGGCGGGGAGGGCCCAAAAAAAATTTCTGCACCCTTTTTGATTAAGGGTGATTTGTGACTCTTTGAAGTTGAGGGGTTTTTTGTTCTCCAAAGTGCACAATTTATAGGTGGAGATATCTCTTTCTTTATCCTATGCGCTCTTCCCAAATAAGGGAGCCTTAAATAGAGTCACGTGACTCGAACGGCCACTCATAAATTTGGCTTGATGACCTCCGGGAGGTTAGTGATGGAAGCCGGCGAAACGCATCTTGATATGTTGGCAAAGCCCAAGCAAGGGGGAGAGAGAGAGAGAGAAAGAGAGAGAGAGAAGGGGGAGAAAAAAAAAAAAAGGTTCTTGGAATTGGGGGGTAGCCGTGACAACGAGCCCACAGCGACACCTGGTGTCGACATGGAAGAATTGCATCCTGAAGCGCCCGTCGCCTTCTGGTGGCTGGATTTTTCTACCCGGTGGAGAGGCTGGTTGTAACTGCAACAAATCCCTGAGCTGGCTTTTTAAATTGTTTAAATTTAAGAAGATAAGCTCCCATTTAAGATACACAGAGGTGCATTTTAAATAGATAGTGCCATTCTTCCTTCCTCCAGGGTCTTCCAAACTTTAAAAATGGATGAGGAAAGGGAATTTATGTAGAGTGGCTGGCCCCTGCCGAGGTTGAAGAACCAAGGGGGCTTATCTCAGGTTTCCTAAACCAAAGGTCGAGGTCCCTTGCCTCCAAGGCCCCAAGGCCCCAAGACTACTGAGGAGGTGCCTATCAATACCAGAAAGTAGACTCCACCTTGGGAAAGGTAGACAGAATTCCCAAGAGAAAGGGTCCTGGATGGTCAAAACTAGACAGGGAGGTCATGAGGCTTAGAGTGCTGGAGATTCTCTGCGATGAGCTTGGAAGTAAGATGGTAGGTGGACTTGGGTAGACCTCACCATGCCAGGGACCCCAGAGTGACAATTAGGCAGTTTTCAAGTGTGTGCCTGTGTATGTAGAACCAGACACAAATGGGTGGTAGGACTCTTCCCTGTGTGTGATCCTCACGTGCTACTCATGCCAGATATGTTAGAAGGAAAATAGATGCTACTAGAGAGCATGAAGAGGCAAGATTCAAGCCTCCACAAATATTATCTAAGCAAAGAGATCTTTCCTTTGGTGCTTTTCCAGGCTTTCCAGGAACCTAAATCCAGAAGGCCCTTAGGAGAGCAATTTCTTAGCTCTTCAGAGGCATGGAGAGTACCCCGCTGAGGGGGCTCGCAGAGCAGATGCCTGGGCAACCTTGGCAGCCTTTGGCTGGGACCTCTGCAGCCCTCTGCCCCTTCCTCTCCTTTCCTAGTCCCAAGTCTTACTCTTTCCTGCTTGCTCTTTCTCCCCAGGAAATCTCCGCCTCTGCCAGGAGAAGCCCCCCTTCCTGCAGGCGGAGGCGCTGGTGGGGATTTGGAGAATCTGGAAAATTCTGGCGGATTTTTTTTCTCTTCAGGAGACCCCCACCCCCAAAAAACACACACCACCTCTCCACTAGACCCACTCAGGTTTCTCTGACTGGGCTTGGGGAGAGAAGGCTGGAGCTGAGAAATGGTTAGGGTCCTGCTACGCTCCTCACCCGCCAGGTTTGAGAGAAGGAGGAAGGAACCAGACAAGCTGGGGCTGTAAAGAAGGAGGAATTTTGTTTCGGCCACTTCAGGAGTCCCAGCACAGGCGGGAGCTCAGTTTCCAGGCTTTCTCTTTCGGGATGTCCTTGAGTCGCTCAGTCCCTGCGGAAGGACTCCAATCCCGCTGTCTTCTGGTTCTCCTAGACTCTCCGCCTCCGCCACGTTTCGCAACTGCGGGCCTGGTTTGGGCCAGGGACTTGCTCTCCGAGCGTCCACCTCCCCACGTTCCTGGGAGTAGGGGGGAGGAGACCCTGGTGCCTGGATAATGCTCCTCTCCTTAGTCTTTAGGGTTCAGATGCCGAGGACCCCAGGCTACCACAGGCAAGAAAGAAAGGCCTGTGTGTGGCTTGGAGCCCAACCCAACTAACCCGGGCTCCCCTACCCCCCCACACCGAAATCCTAAACGGCTTTTTTTTTTCCTTTATGGGTGTGTTAGTCCGCGTGGGAGCCCAGTGAGACTTCCGAGCCCCCCTCCCCCAGCGCGATCACGAGGAGAACTCGGAGGCCGGGACTCGCGTCCGGCTCCCGAAGAAGGCGAGCGCCGAGGACCGGGGGCTTGCAGGCGGCGGGCAGACGCGGAAGAGCTTGGAGCCTGCTCCAAGCCGGCGGCTGGGCGAATTAACAGAAACGCATATATAAACTTTTAAAAATAATATGTTTTATTAAATATTCGAGAACGGATCCAGAGGTCGGATTTATACAGGAGGGTAACACGAGGGGATTTATTTATTTATTTTCTCCTACTGGCTAAACAAACGTCATTCACTTTTTTCTTTTTGTAATTTTCCCTCTTTTTTCCCTTTTTAAAAATGAGATCGGAACACTGAGGGTTCTAAACATAAATATAAATACAGAGACCACAAATACAGCTAAAAATATTCACACAGAAACGGTCACAGTTTGTAATATGCCATAATGACCCCCAGGAATATTTAAATACAATTTGCCTGGGCTGGGCATTTGCTGGGGCAGAGGGGCCAGGCAGGGTTGCGGGGAGGCCCTGGGAGTTGCTGTGGGGCCCAGGCGCGCCCTCCCTGGGCCTCCGGCTCTCCCGGGTCTCTCGGGCTGCCAGGCTGGGCCCTAAGGCCCGGGAACAGAGGCCCCAGGTCTGCGAGCCCGCTCTGGGCGCGGGGGCGGGGTAAGGGAAGTCAAGGGACTGGTGGGGGGAGTCAAGTCCTCATGTGGAGGGAAATTGTGGAGTCTGAAGCGAGATTCAGGGACTGAGAGCCCCAAGGCCTGGGCGGGGAAAGGGGCCTGCAGACAAGCGGAGAAGGAGCTAGCGAGGGAGCTGGGAGGAGGAGACGAACGGTGGAGTTGTGAGGTGAGGGAGGGGGTCCAGAACTGACTTTCAGGTCCACGTTTGACTCCCTAATTTTGCTTTAGGGAGTCAAAACACATCAATTGTGCCAGTGATAAATACAGAGTGTGTGATTAGGGGAGAATTGGGGTGAGCAAGGGAGAAGGAAAGAGAGGGGTGGCAAGGACAGTCCTGGTCACTCTTTCTGCTTTTCCTCTTCTGTCTCTTCCCGCTTTTCCTCTTTTCCGCCCAGGCTGTCAGCTGCGGCCCCTCCGCCGCCTCCTGAGAGCGTGGACGTGAGATTAGATTCTTTTTTCCACTTCATCCTGCGATTCTGGAACCAGATTTTGATCTGCCGCTCGGTCAGGCATAGCGCATTGGCGATCTCGATGCGCCGGCGCCGTGTTAGGTAGCGGTTGAAGTGAAATTCCTTCTCCAGTTCCAGGGTCTGGTACCGCGAGTAGATCTGGCGGCCGCGCCTCCGGTCTGCTCCATAGCCGACCCCTAGAGATCCGGGCACAAAACACACTAAAAACAATCAGCAAGGCGTCCTCTGCAGACGATTCCCCCTAACAAAGTCCTGACTCTGCCAACTTGGCCTGCAGCTCGAGACCCCTCGGGGTCTAGTTTTTTGCCTTTTGCCCTGCCCCACCCCCACTGGGGGTACAGCCTAGGGCCCCAACTTCATTCAGTTCTCTCTTAGGGTAGGAGATGTGTGTCCCAAAGAAAGGTGGGGGGCGGGGCAAAAACCAGGCAGAAACCTGCCAGTCTAAAATTTGATTTTTGAAAAAATCTCAAATACTGGGGATAAGGGCCCTATTTCTCAAGGACTGGGCTCCACACCTCCCCAAGCACCCTAGCTCCTTAAAAACTTCTCCCCACTTCTCTTCCCTCCTTTCCCCCTCCCTTCTCCTCAGCCTAACTCGACTTTGGGGGCTCCCCCACCCTTCCTCTCATCCCCTGCCCTGTTCCTTCCCCCCTCAGCTCGCCTTGGAGCCCTCCAACCCACCAGAGGCTGAAGGGGCCTGGCCCCTGTGAGCCAGCGCGGGAGGCAAGCAGAGGGGGCAGAAGAGGGGGCCCTGTCTCGGCGTCGGCGAGGAGACGAGCGTGATTGTTTTTATGGGGCCATAAAAAACTCTCTCCGCCCGTTCTTCTAGGGAAGCCGGTCATAAAGCCAGTTCAGTTTATTTAATTTATATCTCGGAGCTGTAAAACTCACCACTGTGCGAATTCATTCGCTGCATCCAGGGGTAAATCTGGATACTGGCTTTCTGGTCCTGGGGCGCAGTCCTGCCCTGCTCAGAACTAAAATCCTGAGCGATTGAGGTCTGTGTGTTATGTCCTAAGGTGTTTTGTCTGCAGTTTGAGAGCATGTCTTTCTCCTGGTAAAAGGAATTAGATCCATAGTCATACGGCCCCCGGCTGGAACTGAACACGACATTCTCCTGTGGCGAATAAAAGGGAGTCGAGTAGATCCGGTTCTGGGCAACGGCTGCTCCATAGGTCGAGAAATGCCTCACTGGATCATAGGCGGTGGAATTGAGGGCGACGTTAGGGAGGACGTCCTGGCCCCCGGCGAGGTGGCAGGATAAGGAAGGGTTAGTAAAGTAGGAATTCATCCCTTTGCCTTTACCTGGTCGGGCTATGATTTCTTTAATATTTATTTCTGTCTCCAGTTTGTACTCGGAACTAGATGGTTATAGGGACGGCTCCAATCCAGGACAGACAAAATGACAAAGTCAGCTGACCCCCTTCCAGCCAATCGCAAGCCAGATGTCAAGAAGGGGGAAAAAAATCGCTCCTGCTTCTGTTGATTCCCTAGTTGAGACTAAGTGTGTGATTTGAAAGTAAGACTTGGATTTCTTTTTTAAAATATTTATGTGGAGAACTGGTTTGGGGGTAAAGAAGGGGACGCATGTTCATGAACAGGACCTTAGGACCCAGAAAAGGAAGGAGGTACTCCCAGGAAATCTCTCAAACCCAGATAACTTTGCCCTGCTGTGGGCAGAGCCTGGGCCAGAGAAATCCCTGTATTTTCAACCTGATTTCATCTTTTATATCTTCCTCCTTCTAAAATTACATCCTGTTTTCTTCATGGGAGGAATTCCCTCCCAGCTCAGGGAGGGTTCTCAGAAATCCTACAAGAAATCTTGGTTGACACTCCATGGGGTGAGTCTCCATCACCTAAACTGGTATATTTTTGCCCAATAATTTAAAAAATCCAAAGGAAAAAAATTTCATAAAACATGGTTCCTAGAGGGAAGAGAGAGTGGTTGAGAGTCTTGGGTTAGAGCGAATGTGGGGAGCAATTAGGTTTAAAGAGGTGAGAGTGAGATTGCAGGGTACAGTGACTGAGCTTAAGTGGGCAAAGGGAGCACGCATCTGTTCTCCTCTGCCTCCTATCCTCCTTCTGCCTTCTCTTCAGGACCCTTTTTGGGGAAATGCTAGCAACATTTTTGCCTAAAAGGGAAAATGTATAAAAATACAATAAGAAAGGGAGATAAAGAAGTAAAAAGTGGGAGAGAGAGAATAGAAGAAAGAAAACTCCATGAGTCTTTCTAGAGACATCAACTCCTGTTTATGTTGGTGAGAATTTATGATTTGGAGCCAGCCAGGGCCGGTGGGGTAATTCACATAGGATCCAGTCTGGAAGAGGAGAGAAGGACTGGTGGGGCTCTGATGAACAGTTAGCTTCATGAAGCTCAAGCCCCTGCACAAGTCAGAAACCCCTACCCGCTCCGGATTCACTGCCCTGCCACGGGAGGCGCCCCTGGACCTGAGTTCTGATGCCTGAGGATTCTAGCGAAGGGATCCTGGGGAACTCTTGCCCAAGTACCAGTCACCCCGGACTGTTCTACCTCCTTTTTCTCCCCACCTTGGGGCTGAGAAGAAGAAAGAGATGATTAGAAAAATGCAACTGGGTCAGAGGCTTGAGACAGCTGCAGTTGGCGAACTGAAACTACAGAAGGTGTGCAGATGGGGGTTTGCCCATTTTTAATGCAAACCTAATTTGATGTCGCGACATAGGCTAAAATGCTTTGAGTTGACAAAAAGTGGGCAGTGGGGCGTATGCAGGGATCAGTGAAAGCTTATATTTTCCTCCTCACTTTTTTTTGGGGGGGGGCGGGAACTGGCTATAACAAGAACCCGGATGTCGCCGGATTTTATGATCTTTTCCTTCTGTGTAACAAAGCGAAGTAATCAATGGGTAGCAATAAAGCCATAAACGGGACTACGCTGGGAAAAAAACTCATTTATTCATCTTCTGTAACGTTAAGGTTTCCCTGGAGTGTCGCTAGGGGGGAAAAATAAAGTTTCAAACCCAAAAGCAGACAGTGTATAGGAGCTGGTGCAGACACCATGTTAGTTAATACATGAACCTCGTTAGGGGGTTGAAGAGTCTTTCTGCAAGACAATTTGTGTTGGCTTTAAAAAAAAAATCCAGTCCACATTCTTCAGAAAGGAGGGAAATTGGTTGGCATTTAGAAGGGTGGGTAGGGGAAAGAGCCCCATAATTATAAAGGTTTCTCTCCTTGGACTACACTTTCTTTTTCCCAAGGAGAAGAAGGTGAAAGGGTAGAGGAGGATGCTTACATTAAGAAAGGAATTTTAAGAGGAGTTATCTCATTTTGGGGTGATATGGCAGGTACACATAGACACGAGTGTGTGTTACTTTTTTTTTTTCCTTGAATCCAGCTGTCCTCGAATTCATGGCATGCCTGGGCAGAGGTTTCCAACAGCTGGCTGGGGCTCCAGTTTCCCTGGAGGGCAAGAGATAGGGGGGAGAGAGAACAAGGGGAGGGAAGTACCCTAGAGCTGGAATACGAAACAAGTCAGTACCCCTGGAGCAAGTAGCCTCTTTCAGAGTTCCCAGCCTCCTTTCTGCCCTGGGGGTTATGGATGTAACAAGTAGAAGAAGCCAGAAGAAAGAGTAACCCCCCCATTTCAAAGCAAGATTGCTAGAGGGATAAATCATGTCAGTGATATTTCCTTCAAGATATTAAATTGTTGCAATGTACAACGAATTGAATGATGGAAGATAGGATGTCTTAATGAGGTTTCGCTTTCAATGAGTGTTGATATTTTATGTTTTAAGATCTCTTTTATGAATGGGTGGAAAGGAGGGACGTAAAAAGAAAGAGGGGCTTCTTGGGAGAAGTATTGCTACAGCCCCCCAGCAAGGATGCTTGAGTTTCCTTGAGCCCCTCCTTAAGCAGATCTGGAAAGGAAAGGGGCCCCAAAGTTGGGGAGATTCTCTTTTGGGGCCTAAAGGCGGTGGGCTTGGGGGGTGGTGATCTGAGGAACAGAAAGTAAGTCGCAGGCCCTGAAAGTTAAGTGTTTTATTACATCCCTAAACAGAGGGCAGAGACTGAAAGGTCTCGCGGATTTATAATGAACAGAAACCAGCTGCTGGGGAAAAAAGGCAGAAATGCTGGAGGGGAGAGAAAAAGGGAAGCAGCAATACAAATACATTCTCACACTGCTTAAAGGCTGTAGGCAAAATTAATTTCCAACACAGTGTCTTCCTCCATCACCTTCCGTTTCTGAGAAAAAGAAGCCTCCTTCTTTCAGTTGAATCTTTAATTATGCAGCTGAAATTTGCTGGAAGGATTCGCTCCAAGGGGGTAGAGTAGGTCAGATTAGCTCGATCTTCCCTGCATTGGATTATATTTTCCTTTTCCCATTTCATGTTAATTTTATTTTTTGGCAAAAGAATGGCTATCTGGAGGGGAGGAAATTGGAGCTTGGATTTTTCTAAATATATTTATATTTTCCTGTTAAATTTGTCTGAAAACAATTATGGAAACTCATCAGCAGAAGCAAGAACAGATGTTTTATTAAAACTGCAGTTGAGCTCTGTAAATATGCACAAGTCTTGGGAAGGAGGAAGCAAACTCATTCTTTGTTTCTATAAAACAAGCCTAGAGAAATCAGAGAACACCTCCCATCAGGCCGGCAGGTTTAGGAGCTTCTCTGGCCCCTCTGCTTTTAGAATTAGCCATTCAGAAGGGGCTTGGTGTCAAAAGCAGGTTTTTTTTTTTCTTTTGGAGCTGTAATTAGTGGATTCAAAGACAGAATTCAAAAAAGGCAGAAAAGGAACGAAGGGGGAAAGTTGGCACTCTAAGCTCCAGTCTTCCCCCTCCCCAACCAAAACACATGCTTTCGGTGAGTACTAATTATAGGAGAGGAATTTACTGCTGATGTCTTGGGCCTGAGTGGGGTGCATTCACCGGCCTGGAGTGCCCAAGGCTAAGGGTTACCTTGGAGCTGGCACTTGGGGGTTTCCTAAGGTGCCTTTAGTCATCTACTTGAGCCCTGCCCTGCTGTAGGCCAAGGAAAGGCTGGTAGCCCTTGTGATTGAACTGGGGAAAGACTGGAGGGACTGCCCCCACCCTAGGCCTAAAGAGGTTCATGTGCAGGCCTTGCTTTGCCTGCCTTTTCTCTCCACTCTACTCTGGGAAATAGATTAATTTCTTGGGGAGGGACATTTGAAGTGAACACGATGAGATCTGGAATTTTTATTTGGGGACAATCTTTTCCAAAAGTCCTCCTTAGTTTGTGTTCTGCAGGGCTCCTCTCTCTCCCCAGATCCCCCTAACTATGTCAGGATGTTTGTGACTCACCCAACCTCACACGCAGATACACACAGTCCATTCCTGGCTGCCTGCGCCACCAGTTACAGCTTGGTGCCTCTGGAAGCTACCGAGGGACCCCAACACTGGAGCCACAGGACTCAGCACTCCCTCGGCCTGGGCGCTTGGCTGCCTGGAAGCTACTGCAGCTGCCAGACCCTACCTTTCCAACACTCCTAATTCTAGTTTTCCGAAGCCAGAGAACAGTGGTTGCCCCACCGGCCCCTTTTGTGCCACTGGGCGAGGGCTGAAATCCCTCTTACAGAGAAAGCCGTTTCAATAATTGCTCAGTTCACCTCACAATTGAACTATTTGGTTAAGGCTTTGCTGTTCCTGAGTGGCTGCTCAGCTGGCCCCAGCGGCATGTGATTAGATTTTTTTAAATTTAAAATTAAAAAAAATAAACCCTACTCAAATGCTTGCTGTTTTGTGTACAAGCTCCTTTGATCTCCATGGAACCCTGAATAACAGGATTGCAAAGAGAGGTTCCAAGTCTGTCAGAGAACCTGAAAGAGGGGACTGGTCTGTTAGGGGACACCAAAGCAAAGCTCATCCAGAGTGTTCCCAGTTTCTTATAGATATTGTAGTTTTCTGAGCACATAGCCCCTCCATACACACACTGCATTCCAAAAAGGAACACTCTTTCTCCTTTCAAAGTTCAGCTTGGAGGCACTTGGAGAAAAATGAAATTTGACACACTCAACCTAGAAATGGATCCCATTTATAGGTGCTGATATTCTAGGAATAGGGTTCAAGCTGGCCAGCTAAAGGGAGTTGGGGGTCCAGCAAGGAGCAGGGGAAGGGGCCAGATGAGGCATGTCAAGCTGCTGAGAACTGCCTCAAACACCTCCGAGGCCTGTGTTGGTAACTCCTCTTCTGAGAGGAGTAGAGACTGCCTGAGCTGTTTTTGCTTTATTGTAATTCAACAGAGAAGAAAGGTATATGGAGGGGCTCTGCTAACTTATGTCAGGTTTCCTTTCCTCTCTCTCTCTTTCCAGATTTCTGCCCAGCCTTTCTTTATTAGCACCCCACTTACCGCTGCTGCCATCAGTAGATACCCCCCCTGCTCCTGGTGTTTGGCCTTTCAACTTACTTTTCTGGCTTATGGTTAGAAAGTAAAATAGGTCCCAAACATCTCTGTCCTATCACACTCAGTCCTGAGCCCCCTTCCGGTTCCATCTGGAAAAAATCATTTCTGGCTTTTGGGGGTCTGGCCCTCAAGCCTCCCACCTTTATCATAAGCAGCTGAATATTAGCTGAGGAAGGGGATTGGGGATTTAGCACCTCAGTCCCACTGGGAATGGGGAGGGAGCTCTGATGCTTAGGGACATTTCAGGAGGGCAAAGCAAGTGTCCCAACTTGGCCCAGGAATAAAATTTTAAGTCCTGAATATTCAGAATATTTTTTAAGACCTCAGGAGGGTGTCAGACTAAGAGGGAGGGGCAATAGGGGGTGTGCTGCTCTGTGCCAGGTCAAAGGAGCCCCAACCTGCTGGTTTCTCTTATGCCTCTCAATATCCAAGCTTTGCTCTGACCCATTTTGGAGGTTTGTAAGAATTGTAAAATTCATTTATGACATCACAGTGAATTGTCATATGGAAATTATAAATGTCATAAAAATTATGTATGGCAGGATTTTTGTGTGTGGGTGCCCAACCTCCCCTCACTTTTCTTCCTTTCCTCCTCTTATTCCCCTGGTCTAACTTCTCCTGCTTGAAAATAAAATGTTGTTATGTTCTGGAACAATAAGCCAACAATGAAACATCACTCTCTTTTCCCTATAAATAATTTTATCCTTTATTGTTTGCAGTTCTGAGAGAACCATTTAATCTGTGCTAGTGAACAGAGGGAGAGAGATGAGGAGGGGGATTAATTTCAGAAACAAGAATATTACTTACTTCGATGATACTCTTTTAGATTTGATAGCCAGGAGCAAAATTAAAGGCGAACAGCAGCCTCTCCTACTCTACACCTGGCGGGATTGGAGATTTATAGGATCTTTAGCAAAGGGGCAATTTAATTTTGTAGGATTTGCTTAAATTCACTGCTATTTTGGGGGGCTGAGGAGAGTGAAGTGGAGAAAATGATATGCTTTATCTAACTTTACAAATCTACCAACATTATCCTGATTTAAAACCCAACAACCTGTGTCTCAGGGAAACTCCTGCATAAAGGAATGGAGAGTGCAGTGAGGGGACCCCAACTTTCTTAATGATTGTGGGCTCCCTAGCCAAGAGGTTACAAGGGGGAAGGAAGAAAAGCTAGTTGGAGGCAAGAGAAGGGCTGCTTGTGAGTCTCTGCCACCAGGACACCCGGAGGTTTATGGTGTCCCCATAATTCCCCGACCCTTTAAACAGCTGCCCTATTTTAGGACAACTTCTGCTTCCTCCTGTCGGAAAGGCAGAATGAGGGAGAGTGTTAGGGTGCGAGAAGGGTGCTGGAAAGGGGAGGGAGTTTGGGTTAGTGCTACACTTTGTTCTTCTAGGTGAATTTGCTGGTTTGGCGGGTTTCTGACGCAGGGTGGCAGCAGACAAAACAAGTAAACAACTCACAGACACAATAAACAGGGGCGGCTGCAGAGCCGTGGCAGAGGACGTGGGCTGGGTGAGGGGCAGGGTCCTGGGGTAATGTCACCCCAGCGCCCCAGGTGGTCAAGGCTCGAAAGCCTGAGGCCGCCTGCCTGCAGTAAGGTGGAAAAAAAGCTGTGGGCCTCCCGGCACAGCAAGTCTAGACAGGAGATTCTTGGGAGGAACCTGAGTGCCTGGGAGCAGCAGAAAACCCCTCCAGCCCTGCTCCTGTTCTTACTTTCTTTTATAGGGCTTTCTACTGACATTTTTATTTCCCTCTGCTCTTGTCCTTTTTTGGCCCCAGAAGCTGGAAAGGCTGGAAATGAGGCAGATTAATTCCCAGTAGCGGCCCATGTCGAGTGCCCCAGGCCCACAGGCGGCAGGGCCCAGTTTCCACTCCTGAAAAGTCTCCATTGGCCTTCTTTCTTGGCCTGTCCTTGCCTTGGTCCAGGCTGCAGTCAGGATTAAAATGCAGTCCCACCAGTAACGAGATCTGCACAGTTAGGGGACCTTAGCTCTTAATTGGGCCCCTTACACAGTCAAATCTGGGGTAGGGTGGGGTGAGTGGCCAGAGCAAGCAGCGGGAGGGAGAGACATTCACATCACCCCTACCCCTTCTGGCTGGCCTTCTCCACCATCTTCTCCAAACACTCTGGTCGGCAGTCACCCCAAACCACTGCCCTGAGGTTACCTCCTTAACTACTCCAATCCCTTCACTGCCCCAGTGAGGTTTCTGCAGTGCCAGACTCCAGCCCTGACTGCTCCGAACTGCTCAGAGGCCCACAATACCCATACACCCCGCCCCCAGAGACCTCACTTTCAAGATGACTGAGTTCCCTTGTAACAAAGTCTGTAAATTGGGGGAGTATGTCGGAAGGTGAGGAAGGAAAACAGAAGGGACTTAGTATTTCCCCAGTCCAGCTGCACAGACAGCAAAAGCAGTTAGGTCTGAGAAAGCTCTTATGGCATCCGTTGGTTACAGGAACCCGCATACTCCGATTCCAGAGCACACATATTTCCAGCAAAACAGCAGAGAGGGCCTCTTTGGTACACCAGGTGCTTCCACTAGCCCACTCTCATCTAGTGGGGGCTAACAAAATTTTGCACGCACATAAAACGGAGTTTGAGCGAATAAAGGCATGGTAATATACAATTAACCAGCGAGGAAATATGAGACTGCATATATTCATGCATAAGTATGAGCCTGTACATTTGAGCCTGCATATACTAAATGCATAAAGTCACCACTCCTGGTTTCAGAACACAACATCCAACCAAACAAGGTCGCATTCCCCGTGGGGATCACAACTGACAGACCAAGGACAGAAAGCATTTGCTCTGCCCATTTCTCCTTAGCTAGAAACCCTGAATGTAATACAGAGGAAGGCGATTGCTGAACTAACAAAGCCCCAGAAGGGGCAGGCCTGAGGGTGCCCAAAGGGTGGGCTCAGAGGAGAATGGGATGCTGAGGCCCTGGGCTCTGGGGAAAGTTGCCAGGCCCTGATCCACAGATCAGTGTCTCTGCCCAGCCTCAGCACTGGGTTTGCAGAGTTCTTGTGCCAGATTCTATTATCAGCCACTGTGGCTATTATTAGATAATCACAGAAGAGCTATCCTGCAGTGAGGACCACATCCACAGAGAATTTGGCCTGCAAAGAGCTGAGGGCTGCCGCTGGGAGCTCCCCTGGTGCTTTCCATTTGAGCACCAGAGAGGGAAAGAAAGAAGGGAAAGAAAAAGCGAAAGTAACTGGGAAGCAGAGGACTAGCGTTGGGGTCTAATTTCTCCAATGGCCAGACGGTAAAACTGAAAAACCAGGGCCAGTCCCTGGTGCCCTGCTATCTCTGCATCCCTCTATTTCACGAGGAGGGCTCTAGGGGTAAAGGGCATAGGTAAGGTGGGGGCCTGCAGGACCCTAGCAAGGAAGGGACAGTAAATGGATAAACATATATAAGGACACCTCAGGATGGTGCTGTTAACCTGTCAACCTTGCATCCTAGCACCCCGAAATCTCACTGTCAGCACATTCAACTAGATCCCTGTAGGCCTAACAAATACCCCTACTTTGCCCAGGCCCGCCCCTCTGATGGGAGGGGGGGGGTCCCTCTAATATCCCAGGTGAATCACCACTGGCCTGAATAGCTTTCTCCCGAAACGTGTTTCTTTCTGGGATAACAAAGGAGATTTGTGCCCCACACCTCCCAACGTCAGTGCGGCCATCCCCGGGGGCCAGGGGCAGACAAAATACAGGCAAAAGAGAAATAGAGGCCTCACCGGTCGGCGGTTCCCACAATACGCCAAGAGAAAGGCTCCCGTTTTCGGGCCTCCCGGGCCCCTCCACAGTCCCACTGTACTCCCCTTGCCCTTTTCAAGGTCCCACAGACTTGAGTCCAGGCCGGCCGCAGCCTGGTTCCCCGGCTCCAGCCCCTGGGCCGTGCCTGCGCCGCAGCAGAGCGCGCGGCAGCCGGAGCAGGCGGCGGGCTGGGCCCATTTGGGAAGAGCCAAGCGCTTTTCTCCATCGTAAACAAGGAACGCGAAATTAGCCCCTCGGCAGACGCCTCTGCCGACACACCAGTCCTATTGGGTGGGGGGAGTGAGAAGGGGGAGAGAAAATGCCATTTCTTCCCCCGGGAGAATATCTCAGAGGCCTTTATGTCGACTGCGAAAGGGGAATTTTGGGGGGGCAGGAGAGGACGGGAAAGGGATTGTGGGGGGAGGGGAGAAAAGATTCACCATCAGCTCGGGCCCAAGGGGTCTGACTTGAATGCAGTCGGATCTTATTTTTAACAATTTGATAAAAACGGGTTTTCTTCCCTTCCTACCCCCCCCAACCACTTCAAGTCACCAGTCAGTGTTTAACAGGAAATCGAGGAGCGCTCCCCTCCCCCACGCAGGCTTGGCGCAGAATCCCAGTCGCGACCCTGGGAGAGGATGGGGGAGCATGTTGGCCCAGATTGAAGGTGAGTCTGGCCCCCAGACTCTCGAACTTCGCCAGGAATATGCCCCTTCCCCAACTCTGCGGTGTGTCTGCCTGGGTGTGTAAGCATTTGCATATGCGTGGCGCATTATAAACGGAAACTCAACATATAGGGCTGCCTTGGACCCAGGCCAGGGAGCAGGGCGGGGTCATATATCACAGTGCAACACATTCAGGGCCACGTACATTTGGAAGAAATTAAGCCACTGTGTTATGAAACCATATGTGTCAGGTTAAGTCTACACAACACGCCATTAGCACCAATTATTAGGAAGATCCTCAGCTCCCAGGACTCTCGTGACCACCCTATTCAGATGCCGCTACCGCAAGATCCAACCGTCCTCACTGCCTCCACAGCACCCAGAAGGCCCTGCCATCGAGGCCTGTCCAGTCTCCGCTCAACCCAGGGTATCCTCAATTCCCACCTCCGCCCGGGAAAGGGCAGATCCTAGCCTAGAGCAGCCATACGAGGCAGGTGAAGCTGTTCAATGGGTATCCGAGTGGAATGGCCGCGGTTGGGGATGGAGGGCGCTGGCTCCCAGACGGGAACTCCGATAGGCCTCCGTGCTCCGAGCACAAGATGGCTTTTGAGTACTGCATTCCCAACCCCCACTCTCCACCCTCCACCCTCCACCCTCCGTGCAGGGCACCTCCCATCCTTGCATCCGCCAGGGTAGGGGCGGGAGCAGGGGGTGGGCAGACGCTCTCCCTTGGCTGACGCGCACCAGCCACTAGCCTCCCCCTTAATTGCCAATTAGCAGGCGCTGCCGCCTGCCTAGCTGCGCTTGCTTCCTGCTCTGCGGCCCAGCCCTGGGCCCACACTGCGCATGTGTGAGCTCTTTCGGTCGCTCTCTGCGGGAGGGAGGGGGCTGCCGGACAGGGAGGGGGCTCTGGAAAGTTTGTTTGGGGGTTGGGGGGCTCTTTTGCTCTGGGGGCAATGGGCGCAGCCTACAGGTTCTCGCTCCTGTCCTGGAGTTTGAGCTTCTAGACCCCTCCGTTCCAGTCCCATTAGCCAAGAGTAGGCAGATCTATAATAAACAGGTATAGACACAGTGGGCATCAGGCAGAGGGCCCGCGCCCTAGACCCCAGGCTTGCGCCCCACAGGAGAAATTCTCGTGCCCCCGACCCTCAACTCCGGCGCACAGTGACATCAGGACAGCACATTTGCCCTGCTACCAGTTACCAGTATTCCAGTTTAACCCCATCTACTCCCCACTTTTACTCCCCATAATTACCCTCGCGCCCACCCTTCCGCCAGCCCCCTCGCCTCTCTAACCAAGACAAGCCGCTACTGCCCTTATCTTAAAATCGCCACCCAGCTACGGACCATTAGTTACATATTTGAACCAATAAGAAAACACTTACCGGGTGCTGCTGTCACTCTCCCTCTCCCTCTCTCTCTGCCTCTCTCTCTCTCTCTCCCACTCTGTCTTTCTCGTCTTCCCTCATTCTGTGCCGCTGCCGAGCCTGTTTCAGCTCCACACACACACATATACTTTATATAAATTAAAATAAAAAGAATAGTCCTGACCATCAAAAAGCCGAATAAAATTATGGAGAGTTGCTGCAAGGGGTCAGGAGAGAAAGCCTAGGAGAGGGGAGGGATGGAGGCATCTGCAGCTCCCTATCTCAACTCCTGCTCCCACATTCCTCCTGCCCCTTGGGGGCCAGAGGGTCGGGTAGAGAGAGCGAGATGCCCTCAACTCCTGCCTCTCCCCTCTCATTCCCGACCTCCCCAGGTGCCCCCAGCTTCCGGCAACACCACCTGGGAGGAAAAAAATTAAATGGGGCGAAAATAATTATTAATCAGATTAATAAAAAAAAAATTCTGATAATGAAGGCAGCGCCCAGCGCAGGTTTCCCTGGCAATGGTTAGGCTCTTACAGGGAGGACTGTTCTGCGGAGCGCTCGGAACGGACAAACCACAATAAAAAGTTCACGTTCATGGATGGAATCCACATGACTTCTTGTGGCCAATCCAACTTGTGAGTCGATCGTAAACTTTTATTACTCAGCTGTAAATTTTCTGCAAACAACCGAGAATGCGATGCATTTGTGTAGCGTGTGCAAATGGGCGCCGCGGTCGCCATGTTTACCCAATTCTCTCAGAAAGGGAGCATCCCCCGACCCCCATCCCACCCCCACCCACCGCCCACTCCCCAAGGGCCTGCTGCTCCAGGCGAGTACAGAAAGAGAAGGGAGGGGATTCAGGAAGGAAAGAAGGAAGGGTTAGGAGCTGGGGGTTCATTGCCTCCTCCTGCTGTGCTGAATTTTAAATATTTTCCTTAATAAATGGAGGTAATAGGGTTGGATCTGGGGGAATCAAAGCTTTGCAAAGATTTGTAGCCTCGAGGCAGTGAGGGTTGGTGAGGGTAAGGAACTGAACAAGCATACCCTCCCTAACCTTACCGTTTTTTTCTAGGATGAGACTGACATCCTTCCTACCAGGGTTCCCTCACAAACCCCCACTCCACCCCAGATAAGAACAGTAGTTCCCAGGCCCCTGACAGTCTCCCAACCAAGCCTGCCCTGGACGTGATCTAAAGAGCCCAGAAGGCTAGACCAGCCCTGGACAGTCCTGTGGGAGCAGCAGGAGGGGTGAGAGTTTGGGGGCTCTAGAACTCTCAAAACAGCCCTCCTCTCCAGGTCTCTCTCTAAGACAGAATGACATTTCCCCCCAAGACCATCCCTAACATCTGGTCTCCTCATTTCCTAGGTCCTCAATAGCAGCTTAATTACATTTTAGAGTTAACAACAAAGTTAAAGCTCAAGATCTTGGTCCCCATTTCCTTTTTCTCAGAGGTGCAAGGCAAGTTTTAGCCTTTTCAATTCTGTCAGGTTGCCCACACCCATCTGCCTTCTTCAGAAAAAAATTCTGGTTTGGTGTCCTAGCAGCTGAGAGGTGCTTCTGAGGCCTTCAAAGAGAAACCTTTCACTGGCCTGAATTCTACCTTTGATATTAAAATTCTGAGCACCCCGTTTCTCCAGACCCCTAATTTTGGTGGTGAGCCTAATGTAGGGAATCCAGAATAAATTCCCCATATAGACTATATTCTGGTGCATTGCAGCCCAGCCACCTCTCCCCACTGACTGGAGATTTGAAGGCCGGCAGCTTTCCCCTTGGTCCAGCATGGAACTGGCATGGGAATCTCACCGCAACCAACAGGGAATCCTTCACCCCTTCCTCAAGCTTCCCCCACAGTAAGCAAAGTAGTTCCCTCAGCCTCAGCCGGATGCAGAGACCTCGTTTCTTTTTACAAACCCACCCATAAATTTTATAACAGGTAGTTAAAAATTACGAGGAGGAAGCACTGGCCCAGCTTTTCACAATGAGCAGCATGGAGAATGGGACAGCGCTGCGGGCAGTTCACCGGAAATTTTACCTCTAGTCTGTGGCACAACCTGTCCTGAGTTATCTCTAATTGGGGCTGGGGGTAACTTTCCCGGCTACCAGGCAGGCAGACGGCGGGGCCTCTTATTTAAGGAAGATAAAACTGGGGGGCCAATCTCTCTCTCCCACTTAAAGGATCCCCAAAGAGTCTTTCACGGTGCTCACTACATCCTGTGGTTCCCCTGATTTCTCCAAGGCCCGCACCTCCCTTGGCCTCTGCAATAAGGTAGTGGGGAGGGAAAAAAAATACCGAGAGAATATTTTAAACCCTGAGAAACGAATTTGCCCCCCAACTTAATAGCTACATTATCCTGTCTCTACCGTTGAGATTAGAATAATAAATTCAAGGCGAAATGAGCGAGATGCTTCAACTCAGCATTTTGAAAGATACTATTTTTCACAAATCACAAATAGCTTTCGGAAGCCACTTTGATTGGCTAATAAAAAAGTAAAGAATGGGAGAAAGTCCTATCTGCAGCAGCCGAATTATCCCCATTCCAGTAATGGGATGGCGGGAGCATTTGGGAGGACGCGTTTCTAAAGAGGGAGCATCCCGCTCGCAATTACGTTCCCCCATAAAACGGGGTTTTACCTCCTTTTCTTTCCAAACGAGAAAACAGAGGCGGTGGGCAGGAAGAGCAGGGAAACGAGTGCTGCATGAGGGGCCGGCTGGGGCTCCCAGGGTCTGACCCTCTAGTTGCCCGACTTTTTGAGTGAAACCGGGCGCCAGACACACTCCGCCCTCCGACGCGACAGGCTTGGGGCCACGGACGTTGTAGAACACAGGGCCAGGGATGAATGAGGCATTTGGTGTGGGGGAAAAGCGGCAAGGCCCTTCGGAGCCACTTAATGCAGGACTCATCCCGCTTGGCTACTGGGCCAGGCATTTTTATTAATAGCAATCATAATTCCATGTTTAAAAATGAAACAGCCCTCGGCTATCCCTGGGAGTACGGAGGGGACGACGCCTATGGGAAGGCCTGAGATCCCAAGCAAAATGCCCTCTTTTCTGGCCTCCCCAGGTGGTAGCTGGTTTCCCTTGCAGCAAACGGGGTTACCTGGCTGGCTCCTCAACTCGCTGCAGGAACCAAAGGTTGAGGCAGATTTTCCCGGAGCTTTTGCTTAAAGCTGTCACCAGCTGCGCCGGCAGCCTGTGCTCCCAACACGAAACCTATCCCCCCGGGCAGCAGTCCCCTATGAACATTGCCTGCCCTACTCCTGTACTCAGGACCACTTTTCCTATGGGACTCCAGTAAAGCACACCAAGAAGATTTAGCCTGAACCTAGATCTGTGAAAATCATTGACCAGGGAAGGGGGTGGGTGTGTGTGAGAGAGATATCTGGCCTCAAAAATATTTCAGTCTTTGGGGGTCTGGTTTGGAAGACCAGAAGATCCTCTTCCCTCCCTATCTCCCCCTACCTCCTGACTGAGTCAGAAGTTTTGCATCTCTGGAATTTGGGATTATTTGACCAGAATCTTATTGGCATAAACAGTCTTCTCAGTTTAGGACCCTCCAGAGAGAAGAGAGAGACTCTTTTTCCCTTTGGGTCCCTGCGTCAACTCTTTATTTTACGGAATGGAAGATATCAATAGAGACTCCCCTTACCCTGCAGTGGCTAGGGTGGAAGACTGTCCACTGAGCAGACCCATCCTCCCAGGCCAATGGGCCACACTATGGGGGCCCAGCAAGCTGCCCAATTGCCAAGGTGAAGCCTAGAGCTGGCTTGAAACAGCCAGAAGAGAGGTGGAGTAGACATAAGGGAGCTGAATGACAGTGATGGCCCTGTGCTGACTGAATTTGAATTCTAGAATGTGGACCCAAGCTGGTTGATCCACCAGCTCATCCATTTCTTCTTTCCCTCTCATCTCTCCTAGGCTGAAACTTCCTTATCCCCCACACTTAGCAGGCTCTTTTTAGGCATCTTGCCCTTCAAGCCCCTCTGGCAGGTCAGCTGCCCTGAGTCTCACACTTCCCCCACCCTGTTCACTATTCCAGTGCTGGGTGATGGGTGCCAGGGGCTGGCTGCAAAGAGCAAAGTACACGTGAAGATCGGAAAGAACCTCACTGCTTCATCCTCAGCCCCAGCTCCTGGGGAAAAAGACATATCCATGGGAGGGGCATGGAACAGATTCTTTGTCTGGGCCCAGACCACAGCTAAGGAGGAGAAAGGTGAATGAATGAGATCTTTCTTCCTATTGGGGTCCTAACACCTAGAAACCCACTTTGGAGCCAAGACTCCCTCAAAAGCATACTGGTGTATCCCTTCTTTCTACCAGTGAACTATTCCTTTTCCTCCTCCTCTTACCCAGAACAACAGTCACCTGCCCTTTCAGCCCAGTCTGTTCTCTCCATTCCTACGCTTCTCCCCAGGCAAGTTCTCCCATCCCAAAGTCAGATCAATGGAAACCTTTTCCAGAGTGTTAGGAAAGGAGAATAAGCAGGGAGGGGGTAGAGAATGGGAAGAGCTGTGGAGAAAAAGCAAGTCATTTCAGCTTCAAATATTTTTCTCCTTTTTTTTTATTATGACTCACATATACAATACAAAGTACTTGGACCAGGAATAGGGCTGTCGGGACACAAAATCTACATTCATAGCTGGACATAGACAAATGACCAAAAATTATTATTATAGATATATTTTTAACATTTTTTTCTTTCGAGCATGTTGCATAAACAGAGAATTCAAGACAGAGTTAACTATACATTCAGTGCAATTTAGTTCTACTCTACTGGGGTTAGAAGCACAATAAAAGCGCACAGGACCGGCGGGCTAGGCAGTCTCAGTTGTTGGGTTCTTCTTAGTGAAATAAGCAGCAACAAACGACAACAAAACCGCATTACGAATACTCTCAAAGCAGGATTTCTTTCTATAGGTAGTGATAAAATACATTGGAGGTTTCTTTCTTTTTTTTTTCAGTTTTAATTTTTTCTCTTTTTTTTCCCTATAGTAGGAGTTTTAAATTTTATCTTTTTCAAGGTTATTGCAGGTTCCCTTTAGGTAGTATGTTAAAGATTTATTGTCAGTATTATTATTATTATTGTTATTATTATTATTATTATTTTCATGATTATGGTGATTTCTGAGCGCTACCACTGCTGCAGCTCAGAAGCCGGGCCCAAAAGAACAGAAATCAAACAGTGAAGGCAAGGAAGGCATGGGCCCCAGTGACCATGGGATGGCTAGGTAGGATTTTAGAGGTGACTGTAGGCCCCTAGTGACCCCTTCGAAAGTGAGGAGGGGAGAGACCCACGTCTCCTTCAGATTTCCATCAGGTTCCTAGAGAAAGTCAAGGGGGTTTTCTAAGCAGGGAGTCTCAAGGAGGGGGAAGGAATATTCCTTGCTATCTTTTCCTATTTCTTTAAAATTTTTTCATTTAGTTTCCTTTCCTTCCTTTTATTACTATTCCTTTCCTTTCCTTTTTTAAAAAGTAAATCTAGTACACTAATCCTAGCATAAAAACAAAGCTAGGAGTCCTCTTCTGCATTTTTGGGGGGTTCCCCTCTAAAATAAATACCAGAGAAGCAGGGAAGTGGGAGTATGGTGAGAAGAGGCAGAAGGGGGAGGGGTAAGAAGGCCAGGTCACAGACCTTAAAATTCAGGAAGGACTCAGAAGGTGAGAGTAGGGACAAGTGTGTGTTAGGGCAAGAAGTGAGACAGAGAGTCCAAACTTTTTGCTGTGTCTGGATCTCCCCCCCCTCCAGCCCCCAAACAAATAAAGAGGAGGGGGAGTCCAAAGGTAATAAAACAGGAGCTGCAAGTATCTGACAGGTAGTTAGAGTTGTGAGTGTCATTCTATTCTCTATAAAAGCAAATGACAGTCGTAAACTTCTCAATTTATCTGCTACCATAAAACAAAACTTCAAGGGAGTTGCTAAAAGGAGGGAAATTTCCTTTTTCTTTTTCTTTTTTTGCTTAGTCCTTGTTTTCTTCCTTTTCCTCCTCTTCTTTCTCCTCTTCCTCATTTCCTTCTTCCTCTACCTTCTCCTCATCTCGGGCCCCAGGCAGTTTATCCTTGTTGTTCTCCTTTTTCCACTTCATTCTTCGGTTCTGGAACCAGATCTTCACTTGTCTCTCGGTCAGTCCCAGGGCATGAGAGACTTCAATCCGGCGCTTTCGTGTCAAATAAGGATTAAAGAGAAACTCCTTTTCTAGTTCCAAGGTCTGATACCGGCTGTAAGTTTGCCGACCGCTGCGCCGCCCCGGAGCTGGACAGAACAGAACCCCAGTCTGGTTATGTCTGGGTAGGGGCTCAGTTTTACCCTGATACTCTGCCTCCCTTAAAGTCCCCACTCTGGTCTCCCTAGTTTGCCTCCCTTCTGCGGAAGAGGCTAGAGCAGAAGGCAGGCAAGGGCAAGAAAGTCTGGGGGATTGTTTTGGTTTGGCTTCACCTTGGGAGGTGGGGTGAGGGTGGGGGCAGGGACTGGAGTTCTTTGGAAACTGGGGATTTAAAGGGAACTGGGGAACCCTTCAGAGTCCCCCAGGCCTGCAATCCCAGGAAATTGGCCTTTGCAGCTTTGTTTACAAGTGCAGAATGGCATTTAGTGAGATGGGCTGGGGACAGAATCTGTTTCCAAAAGAAAGGGAAAAAAAAAAAGGCTGGGAGTAAGGGAAAGCAGCTCTGCCCATTGCCCCCTCTTTGCCTAATGCTTTTCCAATATGAAAAATAATTGATCTCCTGGAATGTATCACTGCTTTGCCTGATTGCTAACTGGAGACCAGCAAATAAATCAAGGGCCATCCCTGCCGGAACTTGTCGCTTTATCGCTTCCCCCTGTACTTCGAAATTGAGCTGTGAGGGGCCACCCTTGGAGGGGCTCACGACCTGAGCAGCTCTGCAGGTCTCAAGGAGACCCCACAAGTCCTTGATTGGAGGGTAACCTGGCTAGGGTCCTCTGGACTTCAGAGCCCCTCAACCTGTAAACCCCTCTCCTTTTGAGCACTTTTTTTCCTTATCTTTTCTCAGGCTCCCTGACTTCTCTTCAACTGAGGGAAGTACAAAAAAGTTGAGGTAATGGCCCTTAAGCTAGTTCTCTGAAAGGAGGCAGTAGAGACCCTAGAAAGCCAGAGTGTCTATCCTAGGGGTCTTTACATTCTCTCTGGCTAGGGTCTGGCTAGACCCAAGACAGCTTCGCCACTGTCTTGAACTGCCGGCTCTCTGCCTTTGGAGAAACTGGTTATCAGCTCCAAACACTGATAACCTCAGGGTACTCAGGGTACCTTTGCCAGCCACCTCCCCAACTTCGACTTTAGAGATGGAGAGAGGGAGAGACAGAGCGACAGACACAGACAGAAATGGAGGAAATTATTTTAACCCTTTGCCACCCACACATCACCTTTTCCCCACCTTCACCCCAATTTCTAAAACGTCCCAGGCGCCCACCTCCCAACAACCTCCAGAAACCCACCCAGGCGCGGGGGTGGGGTGGGAGAGACCCCAAAGCTAGGAGGGAAAGCGAGGACAGACAAAAAGGCGAGGGAGGGGGAGAAGACCCCAGAGCGCGGGAGACCAAGGGGGAAAGAGAAAAGGCTTCTCACCGTGGGGTCTCATCCATGGAAACATGAGGCTGGGAGACGAGTTTTGATTTAAGTGGCCTTGTCCTTCGCTACTGTTAGTGTTGGCGGAGGATTTACAGTCGGGATATTGCACCACGCTCGCCTCTTGCTGAGCCCCATAAAGGGACTGTCTGGGGAGCGCCTCGTAGCCATAGAATTTGGAGGCGTCTCCGTGGCAGCTAAGCGAGCACGGGTTCTGCTGGTAGCCCGAGTTGGAGATGCCGGAGGTGCCGTGGTGGAAGAAGTCTTGGACGTGGTGCGAGGCGTGCTGGAAGCCCGGCGCCGAGCCGCCGGGCCCGTACACCAGCGCATGGCTCCTGCCCACACTCTGAGGGAACCGGCAGTCATAATAGGCCGGTTCCAGGGACTCGCCGCCTTTGTATTTGGAGAACAGGGGGTTGACGAAGTAGGAGCTCATGCTGGGTACATGAAAACCCGCGGCCCCCTCCCCTCTGGCTCACAGCTCCCCCGCCCGGTACCCCCGAAACTCCCCTCCCCCCGGGACCGAACCCCAGGTCGGCTGGCGCCCCCGGACTGGGCTGGGCTGGTGTGCTGGGGGCTGGGCAGGTGGGGGGCGCCTCGGTGCAGAGCTCCCGGGTCTGGGGCGCGGGCGGCGGCGGCGGGCGGCAAGCGGGCGGCGGCGGCGGCGGCGGCTCTCTTCACTGTCGGTAGGTAGAGCTCGCGCTCTCTCACTTAGCTCTTTCCTTTAACAGCCCAGGCGAATTCCTCAGACTCCCGGCGGTGGCGGCGCTTACACGCGATTCGCGTTCATCAATCCACGACATGAAGACAGGC
>PVHX01001636.1:0-30895 GCA_004024805.1 Geosciurus inauris
TCTTTTTCTGCTAATCAGTAATCTCTCCCAAGCTTCTGTTCCTACCCACAGATGATGTTTCTACATTCAAGCAACATGACTGACAACCCGATGCTCCCTGCCTCCCTGCCTGACCAATGGCCCAGCTGCACCCCCGTCTCTCGACGCTCCTAATCCCACTCGAAGCAGTCAGACAGAATCTGCTGTCCTATATTACCAAAAAGGCCGGGATGTCAGGTTTGGTCAGGGTCCAAGATGCCCAAATAAGGAAGCTGGTCAGTGGAGCTGCAAGCCAGATATGACATCACTAGTGGACATGCCTCCTGTCAATCAGTGAGTTTTCCTGACCCATCAGGAAGGGCTCTGGCCTTCTCTTCCTGTACCCAAGCCCTCCTCTTTCTGACCGGGTTTTCTTGAAATTCTCTATGCATGGAATCTCCGACGCCATTTCTCCCGACCCGCTCTGATGGACGGGGGATTTGGTCAGAGTGCGTGCATTCCAATAAAGCCTTGCCGAGTGGCTTAATTCATTTTCTCCTGGTCGTGTGATATTTACAGAAACTAGTGGAATGATATTATAAAGAGAAATTGGTAAAAATTTTTAGAGGCATTAGTGGTAAAAGAAAGCGTGTTAACTATATTGTACAGATAAAATGAAGGTAAAGACAACATTGAGTATTGTAACAATATTGTGATTTAAAATATTTAATTGGAATTTCTGGATTTCCTTTCCCTTTTAATCTTTGCTTTATATTATTTTAAAAATCTGACTTCAGAGCTGATTTGCCTTCTTCAGCTACATATGCTATGCAGATACAGGTAGGGAATGAGCACTAAACTGTGTATTGGGCAGTGATAGACTAGGTGTTCATAATGCATTTTGGCAAGTGCTCCGAGGAAAATTACTTTGTTTCTATTCAGAGAGCTCCCATCTTGTTCTCCCTAAATAAAATACCTATAACCAGTCATTACTGTGTGAAGAAGAAAAATGGTCCTTATTGAATAGGAAAGAAACATTGTTGAGATTTATTGAGATGATGGTTAGACCAGGAAGAGATACACATAGGTGCAATATTTTTCTGGTAGTTTGACTGCATTTTGCATGCAGAGAACCAATTGGCTATATTCATGGATATTGAAGGATGCTATGCCAATTGAAAAATGTCCATGGCTCCTAAGAGGAGAGAAATGCGAGCTTACAATACAGGAAGTAGTCCAAAAATAAAGCAAATTCCATAGGGAATCCCATTAAAAGAAAATACCCTCTAGTAAAGCCACTTCTTTTCCACAGCCGTCTGGCAGCATTCCATATTGTACTTTTGGAAGAACATTCTATAGGGGACACAGGAGTAAAATCAATAGATTCTACCTGTGAACATTTGGAAAAGCATGAAATTTAAATACTACTAAGTTTTGTGCCAGAAACTTCTAGTTGTTCTACAATGTCTTTTCCCTTTCCTAAATAGGAAAAGAGTCCCTGACTTGAGTGCTAGGCACACATTTGCCTGAAGAAAACCTTTTTTAGCTTCCCTTATATCTGGATGTAGTCACTTGGCTAATTTCTGCTTACAGGAGAGACGACTTGGAGAAGGCAATTTCCAACCTATGCCCTCTTACGTTTAAAGGGGAAGTGTGTTCTTATCCCTTTATTCTAACTTTAGGTCAGATGCAAATGCAGGTCTTGGACCATGAGTTTACTTTAGGAATGGTTATAAATTATACAACTAAACCATAAGTTAAAAAGACTCTGGATTTTTGTGATAGGTGAACACAAATATATTATCATGGCTCTATCAATAGGTGGAATCTTATTTCCCATCCCTTTGAGTGTGGGCTGGCCTTGTAGCTTCTTTAAACAAGATAGTGTGGTGGAAGTGATAATTGTGGAAATTTCCATGTCTAACAGAATTATAAATTTCAACTTCTGCCTTTTGTGAAGTTCCCTCTTAGAAAGTAGCTGTCATGTCATTAACACCTGTGTGTTAATTAGCTTTTTGTTACCGTAAGCAAAATACCTGTCATAAACAACTTAAAGGAGGACTTTTTTTTTTTGGCTCATAGTTCCAGAGGTTTTTGTCCATGGTTCTATTGCTTAATTGCTCCATTTTTTTTCCACTGTCCATGGTTCCACTGCTATGTGCCTGAGGCAAGGCAGAACATCATAGTGCAGTGATGCTGGGGAGGAAAGCTGCTCAGCTAAAGACAATCAGAAAGCAAAGGGGGTGGAGGGACTGGGGAGAAGATAAACCCTTCCAGGCATTTACCCAGTGACCTAATTCCTCCATCTATAACCCACCTCTCAGCAGTATATTCAGCTATGATGGATTAATCCACTGACAAGGTCAGAGCTGTCTTGACCCAGTCATTTTCTAAAAGCCTCACCTCTGAACACATGAATCATAGGGAGACATTCCAGAATCAATCCATAGCAACTTGTGACCACTGTTTTTTTAGAGAACACAGGATAATCATATTAGAGGCTGCATGGAAAGAAAGAAATAACCAGCCAGTTCATCGCTATTTGAGATACTTCAATAAGGCACTCAACATGTGAGTGAGGAAGACATCTGGAACATTCTACTCTAGCTTATGCCATAAGGAACTGAAGAACCATAATAAATAATTATGAAAAATGATAAAATGGTGGTTGTTTTAAACCACTAAACGTTGGGGTGGATTTTTATGCTGGGTAGATACTGATAACACTTGGTAGATATTTTGCTCATCTGCATAACTACACTGCTTCTTCAGAAACCACTTGGAAGAGTTCTGTCTGAATCAGAAATATGAAGGTCCCCATTTAAACTTGCAGAGTTGGCAACATCTGTCACTACAGTTCATCACTGTGAACACATTCTCTTCCCAATGTTGGATATAAACTCTTATCTTGACTAGCTTTTATTGATTAAAAAACTGTGTAACTTATACCCCAAACCAGAGCCATAACGATTCTTTATGAAAAAAAAAAAGCATAAATTAAACTTATGGCTAAACTTTAGGGTTTATAATTTTTAATTTAATTTGAAGATTTTTTTAAAGATTACACAGGGAATTTTAGATATAGGTTTTAACTATTAATGATTTCAAGGTTTTTACTGCCTAAATTCTCATTTAATTAATAAGGTAAGTGCAAATATATAGAACAAATTAACCTTTTTAGTGGCTCTAACATATATCATAAAAATGGCCAAATTATAATATTCTGCTCCATATTGAAGCTTGCAAATTATCATGTGCATCATCTTAACATATCAGATGAATGAAATTCACCCAATATTATTGTTTCTGATGGTGTTGTAATTTTAATATTTGTCATTATATTTTCTTTCTTTATCTTATAAATTTTTTATTGTGCTCCTTTGAAGTTTACAGTGTCCCTATAATTTTGGCCCATTTTGAGCACAGTGGATATCCTTTTATCCTACTGAGAAGACAGACTATTAAGACACTGACAGTGACTTCCTCTCTGGCTTTATGGGAAATTCGGAAACCTTAGGGAGAAAAGAACCGTGGAGCAACTTAATGTTTAGTAATGGATCACAATGAATGCAAACAGTGTCTTCAAGTGAAGAATCTCCACTTTTTGTTAAAATGTAGAATTTATTATAAAATAGTTATGG
The DNA here is from genome assembly GCA_004024805.1 of Geosciurus inauris. Classification (NCBI taxonomy): domain Eukaryota; kingdom Metazoa; phylum Chordata; class Mammalia; order Rodentia; family Sciuridae; genus Geosciurus; species Geosciurus inauris. The sequence goes on from PVHX01001636.1 coordinate 3,600, forward strand.
CTTAAAACCTTGGAAAATTCTCTGATTCTATATGCCCCCACCTCTTGTTTAAGATAAAAAAATCTTTCAAGTCATGTTTATAAGTAATATTTAAGATTCAGCTGCTGTATGAGATATTTCCCATAAAACATTACAAGTATTTTTTTCTCCATGTAGACGAAGTCTTGGAGACATTTTTTTTTTTTTTCAGTGCTGAGGATTGAACCCAGGGCCTCATGCATGCTAGTCAAACACTCTAACACTGAGCTAAATCCCCAAGCCAATATAAAGAGTATTTTGTTAAAATATCTTGTTTAATAACCCAAAATACTTGCAGGATCTAATGAATGTGATAATCTTTTTTTATGGTGGCCTTTTACACATACAACCTAGCCCTACATAATCTTCTACATAATCTCTACAGCAATCTAGAATATTACTGATAATTTTTGAAATACTCTTGCATTTAATTTCTTCTTACCTGCATCATATTTGTATTATATTTTTATGTCACATATACTCAACATGTAACTACTAGATTATCCTTGCAAAATCACTTTTCTATGATTGGGGCATAGCTTAGTGGAAAAGTGAGTACTTAGCATGCTTGGAGGTTAAATTCAATCCCAGGCACCAAAACAACAACAATACTAAATAAATAAATAAACACTCCACTTTTCATTATAGTTTTCTTCAGTCCCAAACTAAATTCTCAAGTGTTGAGGTCAGATGCATTAGGCTGACATTTAAAGATGATATAATAAGTTTCTGCATTTGAAACATTGTGTTTCAATTAATTCCAAAAGAAGTCTGATCCACAATGATCCAACCCATGCTTTGCATGTTCATATGATTTTTAAGTACTTGAGTAGTTTGAAAGGATTGGATTACCCTTGTTTTTGTTCATAAATATCCCTAAAAATATATTGATTATCAAATAATGTTGTCTTTTTACCAGTATGAATACCCATTTCCTTTGAGGGCATATTATTGAGCCACATTTCTCTTTTACATCATAGGATCTAGAATAGGTCCTCCCAAATAAATTAATTTCCTGCTTTTGAAAAATAGGGTTTAATTGAAAAACAAAAGAAAATAGTGCTGAACACCTAGTGCTGAACAATCCGTCTAAATGTAAAATATAAACAACTAATATTTATTAACTACATGCTGTAAACTGGATTTTTAAACAAGAACTTTGTGTATATCTTTATTCTTTCAACTAGTTAAGTATTTACTCTTTTGAAATAAAGCACATTCAAAATAGCTTGGAAATCAGGTATTTGGATTTTATGAAGTGAATTTTAAATTCTGAGGTACTTGTACCTTCTGGAAAGGAAATATATTTTATTAAATAAATAATTTCTTAACAGAGAGACCCAGAATATTTTGGCGAATGTACTAAAAACTGGAAAGCAGGCAGATAAAATGATGGCTAGTTAAATTAACACAATTATGATACTTCTTGGACTATGATGTCAAACATATAAATCTGCTCCTTTTTTGTTTGCTTGTTGTGGTCGCACTGAGCATGAAGTGAAAATAGAATTTCTGTTTAATTTGTTTCTCTCTCTGAGAGCCAACATACCTGGAAGTCTTGCCAAGAAGCACTCATTTACAAGTAACGGTGTCCTCATTTTCTTTGTTACTTGGCTTCCATGTCTCCTGATCAAATTCTTAAAAGTTTATTTTAATGTAACTTTATGTCATGCCATTTGATTCCTTTAAGTCCACTTTGGTTTCTCAAAAGTCAGCACTTCTGCATCTTTAGGCAATACATTCTCTTAAAAGAGCACAATAGCCGACATTTTCTAACCCTTTTGTGGATTCTTCAGGACTATGAATTCATTATAATAGATTAAGTGAACCCCTGCATCTCCTGTCCATATACCCCGCCAAAATATAGATGTGCTGATTAACACATAATACAAATGCTTCATGCTCCAAATAGCCACCCAGAGGAAAGATTGTGCATTTGGTTTTATTGCTCAGCATTATGCAAGATGAAAGGTTCACGTGTGTATAATTAAAATGCTGTAAATGTCACTGACTTTCTGGTCAAGAGGCTAGCTAAAATAAATTCAGGCAATTGTGTACCTTGTGACCTTGTCTACCTGCCAAAATGGAGGGAATTCAAAGAGAAAACTGCTGAGCTGGTAACAGAAAAACAAATCTTAGGCAGCAATTTCTTCCTGACTCTGAAAGATCAATGATGTCTAATTTTAAGTGTATGGAATGCCTCTTCTCTGCATTTTGTCTTTCTGTGATATATTTTGTCTTTGTCTGAATTTTGTCTTTCTGTGATGATGAATTTTGTCTTTCTGTGAGTTTCTGAGAGGATTGTCTTATGAGTAAAATTCTGAGGTCTGGGTTCTTTAACAGTGAGATTTGCTAGTGTACTGGCTCAGAGAACCAAGGTAGGACTCATTTTGTCTAGGCTCAAATTTCAATTTCATTACTTCCTAGTTAGGTAACCTTGGAAAAATATTAACTCCTTTGTGGCTCATTTCCTCAAGTAAACTGGAGAGGAAAATGGCACATACCTCTAAGAACTATAGTGAAGATAAGATGAGCTAATATATGCAGAGGGCTTTAGAAGACTGTATGGCCTATAATAAACCTGTATGTATAAACAATTACTGCTTAGAATTCCTTGATCCCAGCCCACGATTCTTTCTTTATCTTATATTCATAACGGTATATTGAAACTTCCTCAAAAGTTCTTATGCACATTAAAATTAGCACTTGCCAGCATCTCATGGGGCTGATACTAAATTAGGGAATCTAAATATTCTTCCAGAAGAATTTACAATCTTTCTATTAAGAATATTGACATCTCTTTACAGGTGAGGAAGCTGAGGTTTGAAGAGGAAAAGTTGCTTGGAGCACATCAGACAACTACCATGTGGCAAAAACACTTGGGAAAGATCTGTTTAAATGCCAAGCTCATATTTTTTCCAAAATACTATAATAATTTTTTTCTCTCAAAAAATGTGGAATTCAGCTTATAGTTTATGAAGTATTTTCATAAATTCCTTTAGCTTATTTCAACAGAAAACACAAAAGATATATTTTGTTAACATATCACAAATGACAAGAATAAGATTGCTAAAGCAAGTTTACTAACCTAATATAGTTAATGTCAGAGAACAATGCAAAAGTATGTTAATAGTTTTTCTGATCATTTCTACCTAAGTGATTTAGAAAGACAATATTGAAGTGTTAGTTTTTCTGAGAGAACATACAGTTTTACCAAGTGGTTACTGCTGATGTTATACAAGTCAAACGGAAGAGTGTCAAGCAGTGGTCAACATGAGCTAGTACATGGGTGTCCCTGGAATCACACCTAATAGGGTCAAACCTACTTCCCAAACTCATCTCTGTGTTGACCTGTCCTATATGTGCAGAATTTAAGCCAAATTAACTTTTACAAGACTAAAAATTGCTTCTACAGATAAGTGAGGGGACAAATGATAGTACTAAAAGAAACAGAAATTCCAACTCAATTGTGCAGTATGAGATAGTGAATGACAGAATACTGGAGAACAGATGTTATTTTTTTTCTCTTTTGAAGTTTTCCACTTCTAGATCTGAGTACAATAATAGACGTTCCTGTACAACATGGATGTTACAAATATAATGAGAGTCAGGAGAAGAGATATCTTTCTCCAAAAGACTGTTACATATATGACTAGAAGTTTTTATCAAGCAAAGGTAGAAAAATGAGGAGAACAAAAACATAACTCACAGAAATTTATATTTGTTATTATGAAGGAGGATTTGTGTTCCCAGTCATTTTGGTTTATTTCTGTTTTTTAATTGAACTTAGTTTCTCCTTTTATTGACTATTCCTTTAGTGTAGTTCCTCCCTTTCCTGTTTTTCAATTTTTTTAAATTTCATCCTCATGGAATATTTTGTTGAGAATGTTCTATAGTGCAGGGTTTCTAGTTGTGAATTCTTTTAACTTTTTTTTATCATGGAATGTTTTTATATCATCTTCAAATCTCAAGCTTAATTTTACTGGATATAAAATTGTGGGTTGGCCTCCATTTTCTTTCAGAGCTTAAAATATATTATTCCAGCACCTCCTAGCTTTGAGCATCTACATTGAGAAATCACTTAAAATTTGAATTGGTTTCACACTATATATAATTTGATTTTTTTTCTGCATGGACTTTAAAATTTTATCCTTATTTTATATGTTAGTCACTCTCATTAAAATATGTGCTGGTGGTGGTCTGCTGTAATTTTGTACATTTGAGGTTCTGTAAGCCTCTTTTTAAAAATTTTTTTTAGTTGTAGATGAACACAATACCTTTATTTATTTTATGTGGTGCTGAGGATTGAACCCAGTGCCTCACACATGTGAGGCAAGCACTCAACCACTGAGCCACAACCCCAGTCCCCTGTAAGCCTCTTATATTTGATTTTCCATTTCATTCTTTAGGTTTGGGAAATTTTCTGGTATTATTTTATTGAAAAGACTTCAGTTTGTATCTCTGCCCCTTTATCTATTCTGATAATTCTTAAATTTGGTCTATTCAAGTTATTGTATAGGTCATGGAAGTTCTATTCATGGTTTCTTCCTATCTTCTCTGCATGGTCAACTTTATTTTCAATATTATATATTTTGTCTTCATTTTCTGAGGTTCTGTCTTCCAAGTGGTCTAGTCTGTTGGTAATGCATTTCACTGAAATTTTAATTTTGTTTATTTATTCCTTCATTTCAAGGATTTCTGCTTGCTTATTTTTTTTTTAGAATCTCTACCTCTTAATTGATCTTTCACTTCCTGTATTTTCTCTCTGATTTCACTCCTTGTACCATCCTTTACCTCACAGATCAGTTAAACTATGTACATTTTAAAATACTTCTCTTTCATTTCTTTTACTGTACTGTCAATACATTCTATTATTGGAACATCTTGGTTTGTTTGGGACACTCTATTCATATTTTTTATCATGCTATTTGTGTGTTTTCTCATCTATCAGTATGGATCTGGGCAGTACAGACTACCCTGTAGACTTTTAGCATCCCTGAAGGTTTCTAGTACATCACCTTTAATGGGGAGACCAATATTAACAGCACAATGTAAAACCATATACAACCTTAACCCTAACGCTTTTATTAAGATGTGTACAATTTAAAAAACAGAAATTATACAATTCAAATATCGTCTACAATATAAACAGTAAATTTGCTAAATGGGTTTACAATTTCAAATGGTGGATAAAGACAGAACAGAAGTGGTGTAGGAAGTGATGTATATGAGGGAGGAGGAAAGAAGATAAAAGTAAAAATTTATAGAAAGAATGGAAGAGGAATTGAAAGAGATTGGCTGTTAGTGGGAGAAAAAAGAGAAAAAGAATCCAGAGAAACATATAAGTGAGAGGAAAAGTATATAAAAAGAAAAAAAAGTAAAAATATAAGAATACACAACAAAACTATAAAATACTATTCATATATCACAGTGCTCAGTAAACTGATTCATGAAAAATACTTGTTTTTAAATATGGAAGAGATATCAAACAGGAAAAAACATCATTATGGAAAATTGAATAATGGTTTCCATTGGTGTTCAAAAGTTTCTCAGCTTCCTGTCTCCATTGATAGGTGTGGATGTCTGCAGTTTGATGTTAGCTCCAGTCCAGTGGGTGCCAGACCTGCTGCCTGATTGAGCTGATAGCAAGATGCCCTCATAACCTCTTCCAAATTTTAGACCTGATGTATCCCACCCCATTTGTCCCATGCATTTCAGGACTTGTGGAGCTAAAGAAACCTGGCTCTCTCCAGCCTCCTGGTCCCCGAGGCCCAGTTGATGTCCCAAGATGGAGGCAGACCCATACAGTCATACCTGCAGGCACCCTCATGGGACCTCTGGGGGTCAGGTCTGCAGCATCAGCAGCAGTGACAGCACTGTGAGAACATATTTCTGGGAGGTGCTAGGGAACACAAATCACATCTCAATAATAACATTGAATGTTAACAGCCTAAACTCATCAATGAAAAGACAAAGACTAGTAGATTGGATTAGAAAATAAGATTCAATAATATGCTGTCTTCTAGAGACTCAGCTCATAAAAAAAGACTTCCACACACTGAAGGTGAAAGGTTAGGGAAAAAACCATATCACTCATATGGATCATATAAACAAGCAGAGGTTTCCATTCTCATATCAGATAAAGTGGACTTATAGCCAAAGTTAAGAGGAAGGGACAAAGAAGGATATTTCATACCGCTTAAGGGAATTATCCATCAACAAGACATAACAACCATAAATATTTATGCCCCAAATGATGGAGCATCTATGTACATCAAACCCTTCTCAATTTCAAGAATCAAATAAATCACAACATAATAATATTGGGTAACTTTAACACACCTCTCTCACTATTGGACAGATCTTTCAAACAAAAACTAAATAAAGAAACTATAGAACTCAGTAATGTGATCAATAATTTAGACTTAATGGACATATATATAATTTATATATAAATATCAATATAATTAATAAATTATAATTATTAATTAAATACAATATATAATATAATTATTATATATAATGTGTAATAATTATAATAATATATATAAATATAATATATGTATATATATAATATTTCATCCATCAATGAGTGAATACACATTCTTCTCAGGAGTACATTGTTCCTTCTCTTACAATAGGTCATATTTTGTGCCACAATTCTTAGTAAATATCAAAAAATGAAGATAATACCCTTAATTCTATAAGATAATAATGGAATGAAATTATAAACAAATGATAAGATATAATCTACTCTAACACATGGAGATTAATAATACAGTACTGAATGATAAGTGGATGACAGAAGAAATTAAGGGATAAAATAAAAATATACCTAGAGGTAAATGAAAATACCCATACTACATATCAAAATCTCTGGAACACTATGAAGGCAGTACTAAGAGAAAAGTTCATTGCATGAGCTCATTCATTAAAAAAATAAAAAGTCAATGAATAAGTGATCTAATATTACAGTTCAAAGCCTCAGAAAAATAACAAATCAATATCAAAATCACTTGAAAACAGGAAATAATTAAAATTAGAGTTAAATCAATGAAATAGAAACAAATAAAACAATTGAAAAAACTGACAAAACAAAAAGTTGGTTCTTCAAAAAAATAAATAAAATGGATAAGTCCCTAGCCAGCCTAATCAAGAGAAAAAAAGAAAAAATCTCAGAGTACTAAAATATGTGATGAAAAAGAAATAACACAACACTACTGCAATAGAGAAGATACTTAGAAACTATTTTGAAAATTTATACTCCTATAAAATATAAAATCTTGAAGACATCGACAAATATCCAGAGACATATGACCTACCCAAACTGACTCAGGAGAACATGTATGACTTAAACAGATTAATTTCAGTCAATGAAATAGAAGATGCCGTCAAAAGTCTCCCAACCAAGAAAAGCCAGGACCAGAATAATAGGAATATATCTCAACATTGTAAAAGATATATATGCTAAATTCAAGGTCAACATTATTCAAATGGATAAAAATTGAAAGCATTCCCTCTAAGAATTGGAACAAGACAAGGATGTCTTCTTTTACCACTTCATTTCAACATTGTCCTTGAAACTCTAGCAGAACAATGAGGAGAAAGAAATTAAAGGGATATGAATAGGAAAAGGAGACTGCAAACTAACACTATTTGCCCATGCCAGGATTATATAGTTAGAGGATCCAAAATATTCCGACAGAAAATTTCTAAATTCTTAAATTAATTCAGCAAAGTAGTAGGATATAAAATCAATACTCATAGATCAAATGTTTTCCTATGCATCAGTGATGAATCTACTGAAAGAGAAATTAAGAAAACTACCCCATTCACAATATCCACACAAAAACAAAAATAGACAAAAAAACACTTGAGAATCAATCTAACAATGACAACTACAATGACACTAAAGAAAAAAAAAAGTTAAAGAAGACCTTAGTAGATGAAATGATCTCCCATGCTCCTGCATAGGCAGAAATAATATTGTGAAAATGACCACACTACCAAAAGTGTTGTACAAAGTTAATATAATTTCTATTAAAATTCCAATGACATTATTCATAAAACTAGAAAAAGCAATCATGAAATTCATTTGGAAAAATAGGAGATACAGAATAAAAAGGCAATCCTTAGCAAAAAGAATAAAGCAGGATGCATCACAATACCAGACCTTAAACTATACTACAGAGCCATAGTAACAAAAAGGGCATGGTATTGGTACCAAAACAGACATATAGACTGATGGTACAGAATAGAAGACACAGACACAAACCCATATAAATAGAGTTATCTCATAATAAACAAAAGTGCTGAAAACATTCTTAGGAAACAAGATAATCTTTTCAACATATGGTCCTGAAAAAATTGGAAATCCATAAATTACAAAATAAAATTAAACCCCTATCTCTCACCATGCATGAAACTCAATTCAATGTGGATCAATGACTTGGGCACTAGAACAGAGTTGCCGCAACTAATAGAAGAAAAAGTAGGCCCGATCTTCATCATGTTGCCCTAGGATCTGACTTCCTTAACAAGACGCCTAAAGAGCATAAAGTAAAATAAAAAATAAATAAATTGGATGGATTCAAACTAAAAAGCTTCTTCTCAGCAAAGGAAACAATCAAGATTTTGAAGAGAGAGCCTACAGAATGGAAGAAAATTTTTATCACATGCACCTCAGATACAATATTAATTCCCAGGATATATAAAGAACTCAAAAAACTTAATCAACAAATGGGCTAAGGAACTGAACAGACACTTCACAGAATGAGAAATACAACTGATCAACAAATATATGAAAAAATGTTCAACATCTCTAGCAATTAGAGAAATGCAAATCAAAACTAAGATTTTATCCTGGTCCAGTCAGAATGACAATTATCAAGAATACAAGTAACAATAAATATTGGTGAAGATGTGGGGAAAAGGGTATACTCATACATTGCTGGTGGGAGTGCAAATTGGTATAAGCACTATGGAAAGCAGTATGACGATTCCTCAGAAAACTTGGAATGTAATCACCATTTGATCCACTATTCCCATTCCTCACTTGATACCCAAAGGACTTAAAATCAGCATACCACAGTGATATGATGCAGCCACATCATGTTTATGGCAGCTCAACTCACAATAGCTAAACTATGGAACAAACCTAGATGTCCTTCAGCAGATAAATGGATAAAGACATTGTGCCATATATACGCAATGAACTATTACTCAGCCTTAAAGAAGAAAAGATGATTTCATATGCTGGTAAATGGATGAAGCTAGAGAATATTATAAGTCAAATAATCCAATCCCCAAAAACCAAAGACTGAATGTTTTCTATGATATGTAGATGCTAATTCACTATAACAGGAGGTGCTAGGAAAAATGAAGTTATTTTAGATTTGATAGAGGGAAGTGAAGTAAGGGGAGAGATATGGGGGTAGGAAGAATAGTAGAATGAATCAGATGTTATTACCCTATGTACATATATGACTATACAACTGTTGTGATTCTACATCACATACGAACAGAAGAATGAGAAATTATACTCCATTTATGTACAATGTGTCAAAATGCATTCTATTGTAATGCATAACTAATTAGAATAAATTTTAAAAAGGATAATAAAAAATAAATAAACCAGTTCTCAAAATAAAAAAAAAAAGAAAGAAAAAGGAAGAGGACATATTCTGCTACTGTTTGGAAAAATTGTAGCAATGCAGCATAAATAGAATAAGGTATAAAATAAAATGATTAAACTCCAATCTTATTTTAACCTTCTCCTATAAGAATACACTGAAAGTTCAAAGAGGTACAAAAATGCAATCAATAGGAAATGGAAATTGGAGGCAATTTGGATAAGATAGTTCCAAATTGTTTTCATAGTCAGGATCATACAGAGGTTTGCCAGAAGAGTAAATGAATTTTAAAGAGAGCAAGCAGAATGTATTTTTTCTATTTAGAGAGATGTGAAAATACAGTCAGATATGACAATACATTTTATTTCTAAGCTTATAGAAATAGAAAACAGTCAATAATGGAGGAATTTATTTTGGAGAAAGAAACAAAAAATTAGGACAAAATATAGTTCTTTCACAAATATCTGGAGGTCAATTTTATGAAAAACAATGTATTTTGAATTAATCTCTAAGAACATAAACAAATGGATAGAATTTTCATGAAGGTATATTTTGTCAAAGGCTTGAGTCATAAGAATATTTGGTAAAGTTTATAGACCTAAATGTCTACTCCTTGTGAAATGAGTCTGTGTGTTTTGTGTGGACTTACACTTTTTTATTTTGTGTACATCCAAGCTTTTTTATTTTATTTTTTCCTCTTTGAAAAACACTACCACCACATTACAGATTATTGCTCTTTTTTTTTTGGTTGGGGGAGCAGTACTAGGGATTGAACCCAAGGGCACTCAAACACTGAGCCACATCCCTAGCCTATTTTGTGTTTTATTTAGGGACAGGTTCTCACTGAGTTACTTAGTGCCTTGCTGTTGCTGAGGCTGGCTTTGTACTCTGGATCTTCTTCCCTCAGGTTCCTGAGCTGCTGGGATTACAAGCATGCACCATCACACCCATCTGTGACCAGATGAAATCACACTGGGAATGAATAAAAATTGAGCAAATGTTCAGAGGCCAAGCCCTGAGAGCACTAACATATACAGATGGGGAGATCAGAAGAAATGAGAAAATGAATGAGAAAAAAAATGAGAAAAATAAAAATCAGGAAAATGTGGTATCCTAAGAACTTCAAAGAAAATAAGTCATTTCAGGAAAGTAAAAGTACTCACAAATGACAGGTCAAACCAGATGAAGACTGAACATTGACTCCTGATGGACATACAGCCATCACTTTAGTGAAGTAGTTGAGGCAATAATTGGAGAGAATTTAATAGAGAATGATAATCGAACAACTAGAGTGAAAAGAAGATAGATAAATCATGTCAATAATTTTGATATAAAGAAGGGAAATGGAGCAGTAAATAGAAATGAATGCATTGTCAAGTATCTTATTTTGTTTATTTTTTCATCAATTTAATTAGATACTTAGGATGGAGAAATCACTCAGTTTGCATGCTGGTACTCAAAGTTTCCTGCAGAAAGGAGAAAAGTAGAAATTTGAGCATTGTTCTCATTTTGTGAGTGGGAAAACAGTGTCAAACCAATGGAGATGTTGCCCTTAGAATGGCTTATCAATAGTTTATACACAGTTCATGAGGGGAGAATGCAAGTGTGTTAGGTAAATGCAGTTATGTAGTCATGAGGTGACTGTCTTTCAGAGGTTTCTCCTCCTTCTCTTTCTCCTTCTCCTTCTTCCTCCTTTTTTGGAATCAAATCAGATTCCTGCACATGCTAGGCACATGCTCTATAATTGAGCTACATCTTCAACCCCAAAGGCCTTTATTTTCTCCATGAAAAAATATCAAGCAAGATCAGTGTAAATAGTCTTTTGTCCTACAACTTCTACTTCCAGATTCATCACATGCTCAAGTAGCACATCATTTTTCTAAACTACTCCCTTTCCCAGCAAGGGCATGGAACTCTGACACTCTATTATACATGATAATTTTCTGATAAATATAGCTGCTCAATAAAGAACAGGATATATATTTTTAAAAAGTGACATATTCCTACAATGATTTCAACAATGAGACCTGTATAGATAGTTAATAATATGGACCCGTCCTTAAGTGACTTAGGAAAGGAGGGTCCATTAGTGAGAAATTTGGAGAGACTTTGAAGACAGTAAACACTCTCAATGTCATTGTTCGGGGCCATCTGGCACACTAATGAGCTCTTGGTGCATCAGAACTTTCAACTTTCAAAACTGTGAGCTTGGAACCTGGCCAGTTCCCACCTTGCAGAGAATAAACAACCTAAGGCCAGTTGCGTAACGCCGAACTGAATATTGGGAGGGGTTTCTGTGACTTTTTAAGTCCTCCAAAGGGTAATGAGTAGGAGAAGAAGGAATCTGACTTGTGAAGAAGAAATCTGAATCTCACCTGAGTTTACCCGTGTTGCTTTTATCCAGTGTTGAAGGTGATGATGATGCTTTGAGTGGAGAAGAAAGACTCTCACCTATGTGTTTACCCTACCTTTGGTGTTGCTCCTTTTACCTGAGGATAGGTGTTGAAGGTGATGATGATGCTTTGAGTGGAGCTAAAGGATTCTGACTCTCACCTATGTTTACCCCATTCTTGGTGTTGCTTATTTTACCCAAGGCTGAGTGTTGAAGGTGATGATGATGCTTTGAGTAAAGAAGAAGGATCTGATTCTCACCTATGTTTACCCCATTCTTGGTGTTGCTTATTTTACCCAAGGCTGGGTGTTGAAGGTGATGATGATGCTTTGAGTGTACTTACAAACCCGTGTTGTGTTATCCGGTGTTGACTGGTGAGTGCTTATCAGGCTGGAGCCGCTCTTTCTTTCTTTTCTTCTATATTATTGATTCATTATATACAATATTCAATATTGCAAAATATAACTACTGCTTGCTTGTTGTTATATTATCTCATATTAAAGCTTATAAAACCCATCCTGTTGTGAGGTTGGTGATTCACTCTACGAATCTGCTGTATATAAATTAGTCTGAGCTCAGCAATTCTCGGTCATAAATCCCAGACCGAGACAAGACCTTAGCAGGAAATAGTCAAGATAATCAATGGAATAGAAATCAGTGCCTACTAACCCAACCAAGTATATATAAAAGTTGTACAAGTGATCACATAATTTCAAATTATTGGATAAAGACAGCAATGTTTTTTAAATAAAGTTTATACAACTAGCTCACTTTTCCAATGTTGTAAAAGGTTTTCTGGTTTTATTAATATATGATTGACAAACACTATGTATTCAAGGTGAACAATGTGATGATTACCACAACCAAATTAATCAACATATCCATCTTGACACAGTTATCATTTGTGTGTGTGGGGGTGTGGGTGTAGGTCATGAGGACATTTAGTATTCTCTTAAAAAATTTTATGTAAACAAAACAATACAGTATTATTAACTATAATTGCTATGTAGGACATTAGAATTCCAAAACTTATTCATATTATGCCTGACTCATCTTTGAAACTAAAAAGACAAAGTTAGATCTTTATATTTTTTATCCAAAAATAAATCCAAATTGATAAAATATATAAGTGAAAAGGAAAGAAAAATAATCTTTTAAATAAAATAAAGACTACTTAAATAATACAGGTTAGAGGAATATGTCAACTAGTATTACTTTATCAAATCAATGTTATAGACCTTTAAAATATTTAAAACAAAAGTTAGCAGATAACCATGTGTGGCTGTTTGTACCTCTTTGTACTATATAGTAATAAATAGTTTGCCTGAATCACTATCTTTTGTTTTATCCAATACAAAACCTAATCTATTTGCTTTCTTTTATTGTAGAAGACATTTATTACTTTCCTCTGTATACCATAGCCTTTCCATTCATCCTCACAATCAGAACATAATTATGATTTTTCCTACATATATGACATTTTGAAAACCTTCTTGGAAAAGACAAATGTGATTGTTGATGATATATGTAGATTCCATGTTTCATTGAGGAAACCCTAAATATTTATGTCACAGGATCCTTTTCTGGGACGATTACATTTTCCACTGAAGATCCCTTTCCTCTGTGGGGTTTTGTAAAGTTGCCTGAGTTTCCAAAGCAGAGCATGAGGAAGAAGCCTGAGGGCCCTCGGAGCTCAGCCTCACAAACCTACCATACAGTGCCCATACATTTAAGACCCTTCTTTGTCAGTTGCTGCATTGAGGATCCTGAGTTCAGAGCACTTCTAAGCTCAAATATCTTTGAAAATGAACTCAGATGTTTTTCATGCATTATTTTGAGGGGTTAAGGCTAAAGATAAATTCCTAGGGTTCATTTTGAGGGCAAGATATAACAAGTCTGAGGGAACTGATCCCTGCTCACATCAAATCTTCAGGTTTGCTCTACTGCTAAGAATGTTAGCATCCCACGTTAACATTCAGTTAATGCACCCTGCTACATCAGTTATACTAATTTATCTGATTTTGAACCTCCATTAAAGTGTTTGCTGAAGTTTCTCAACTTGTTGTCTTTGACTTCATTCATTCATAGTCTTTTCAAGTGGGGTTTGAAGAGACGTAGAAGATGAAATTTTGTGAAGTACCTACTACTATGAACAAAATGGTTAAAAGCTTTCTAAGCATGAAACCATGTACAAATTTTATAAAATGCAAGATACATAGATTTTCATTTATAAAATTAACCATTTATAAATTTTAAAAATTACCAAGTTTTTAAATGTTAGGAAAAATAATACTGTAATGTCTGACACAAAAAGTGTTGTCAATGCCGATTACGTGCACAGCTGAAAGCAATGAGTAATCTAACAAAGCAAGAAATAGGCAAAGTGTGAGAGAAAGCAGTGCTGAGAAAAATGATTCAGTATATGAAAGATGGTCAGATAATTAGAGAGGCAAATCTTTACAACAGGATTCTATATTTCTCCAATTATCACATTGACTCAGAAGAAAGTACTTGATAATCTCTGATATAAATAACAATGCAGAGAATCAGCCACTCTCATTTGCTACTAGTAGAAGTGTAAATTAGCTCAATATCTATGGAGAGTTGGTAACATCTATCAAAATCTAAAATGCCCAAACACTTGAATCCGACAACTCATTTCTATAAAGTATCCTTCAGCTATATATATAAAGTCAAATTGCATATACAAAATTATGATGTGAAACATTTTAATAGTGACAAAGTAGGAACACCTAAATACTAAAGAAAATGATGATTGAATAATTATAATCTGCCAGGCATGGGGCACATGCCTGTAATCCCAGTAACTCATGAGGTTGACACAGGAAGATTCCAAGTTCAATATCAGCCCCAGCAACATAAGGAGATTCTGTCTAAAATAAAATAAAAAATAAAAAGCTGAGGATCTAGCTCAGTGAAAAAGAAACCCTAGGTTAAATACACAGTCCTCAAATATAGTGTTTAGTCCACACAATGTAAAAACAAGTAAGACAGAAGTGAAAGATCTGTGTGTAACTATAGAAATATAGCAAACTATCTAGGATTTTTAAAATGTCGTAGTCAAGTATATAGTATGCCTCAAATTGTCAAAGTAAAAGGACCTGACTTTATATACATGAATATATACTTAAATTTATTGGAATGATACTTAAGAAAGTGTTATAAGTTGTTGAACTGCAGAACAGGATGATGAGACGTGGTAATAAATTTTGTTTTTGTTTTTAACTTTATATTATTTTATACTTTTGAATATGATAACATAATTTATTGGAAAATAATCTTACAGATGTTGTTTTTAAAATTATTTAAATAAACTAGGCATTGTAGTGTACACCGATAACCGTAGTAACTGTGGAGTCTGAGACAGGAGGATTGCAAATTTGAGGCCATCCTCAGCAACTTAGTGAGACCCTCAGCAGCTCAGCTGTCTAAACAAACAAATAACAACAAAGGGCTAGGGATGTAATTCAGTGATAAAATGCCCCTGAACTACCATACATGTGTGAACACATGTGCGCACACACATGCACACAAATAATTATTAAATAATGGGAAAAATGTGTTATGTTCTGGTACTAGGAAACAAAAAAACCCACAATTGTGAAATCATTTAGTTTTAAAATTAGGCCTTATATGAAAGTAGTAAATACTTGGTGAATATGTGCATGTATAAAAATATACAGAGAGAAATAGAAAATATTCATTCTATTTGTTTATTTTAATTTTCTGAAAGTCTCTCATTTGCTATATGGAGTAATAAAATCATAAAACTACAGGAAATGTTTTGAAACTTACAAGGAAGGGAAGAAAAAAGGTAGAAAAGGAAGAAAAAAAGAGAGGAGAATCTTCTGTTAAAAATGCTAAATAAGGGTCCCCTGCCTTGGAATGAGGAGGTTAAGTAAGTAACCTCTATAATGTGTTTACTCTGAAGTATTATGCTCCAGTCCTTTTCTCCTTTCACAGATCCTCTCTTTCTTATGAACTAGTTCCAGTTCCTGAGTATGATAGATAAGAAATTCCAAATCTGCCTCCACTGACTGCCTCTGCAGCTTCATTTTCTGCTCCACATCCTGTGATGCTCCATCAGAATGTCTGGCAATGGGGCAGCAAACCACATTCCTGCTCTGTACAATGATGAAGTGGCTCCTCCTCCACCCCTGCCCACTCATTTTGTCATCTAGGTAGATGTTTTCCCTTTCCACACTCTGCATAGTATCATTTGATGTGATAGCATTAGTCCACTTCTCATGTCCAGGTGGAGAGCTGATAAATGCCCTCGACCCACATACTCTCAGTGATGTGCATATTAAATGGTTCTTGTCACATTTTACCTAGAAGGTTACTATCCTCTTGAAATTAGAGTCTGTCTTTGTGTACTTCTCAGTACAATCAATGGTTTTTAAGTAAACTATCAGGCAAAAAGTAGGTCTTTCTAAATATTAGCACATATAATAGACTCAAGTTAAGGATTGGTATGTCATGTAAACAAAGTCATTAGCCCAAATTTATATTCTTGTTTTCACAGATAAGTTCCACCTTATTTATTTATTTTTTTTAGTTTGTAGTTTATGTTTTCATTTTCCTTTCTGCAAATAGAAGGATTTCAATGGAGAGTTTATACGAGCAACCAGGACAATTTGGACTGAACGGCACATTAAATTCTCAAAAATCTGAATATAGAAAATGTGTCACTTCTTTTGGTAATATCATTTGGATTCCTGTGACCAACTTTAACTAATGCAGTGAAAATATTTCTGATCATTTCTTTTTTACTAGGTAAAAGAGTCTCTTAAAATGCTTTAGATACTATCTAAAATTAAATGTGAAATATTATACAAAATCCTTCTGGGAGATGAAAGTATTTTAGAAATTTCTGTGCTTATCATACTAGGCAATTCCTTAAGACGTGGCAGAGGGAGACGCATTCACAAAATATCTTAAGGGAGGGATATATTTTGTTATTATAAGCAATGTAAAAATACATGCAAAGTCAAACCAAACAGAATGTATAGAAGAAGTATAGAATATTGGAAGGCAGTGCTAGCTGGAGACCTAGCAAGTCTGCCCATGCACACCTCACCTGAAAACTAAAGGTGAAAATAAATAAGTTTTTCTTAGACACCAGCGCTGAAAACTGAAGAAAGTAATTGCTTTCCAATTAGTGGCTGAAGGGAGATGCCTATTTTCTTTTCTAACAAAAAAAATGTAACTCTCCTAGCAATGATTTGCTGACTCACAAAGGTCTCAGAAGTTCTAGGACTATCTGTGTGTATTCCAAAGCACTTATACAGATAGATTAAAATGAGATAGTTTAACAGGCCTAAAATGAGAGAAAGCTTCAAAGGTCATCTTGAATAACTTGTCTGGCCAATAATATACTAGATCTTGATCCAAAAGAGAAATTATTTCTTCTTCAAATTTTGATTAAAATTATCCTGAATTTCTAAGGTTATCCAAATCTCATTTTCAAATTTTAGAATTTACTCAGAAGCAGTTTTTCTCATTGTAAAATACACAAAAAAGTGTTAAAATCTTGACCACATTTTACATAGTTATTTTGATTCCAGCATCAATTAAATAATAGTCATTCATTATAGCAATTATTACTTAGTAGACCTTTTAATAACTGATTGTTCACATTGTATTTTTTCTCTCTTCAAACCTTGTAGAGATTCTTCAGTATAGATAGATAATATTTACCTGTCTGTACTAGTGATACGAATATTTTAAGATCTTTGAGATCTGCATGTAGAGATTTACCTGGGCCAACAGGGGTGGCAATAAAATGTCTAAAAAAATTAAAATAAGCTCTAATATACACATAGGCAGATCTTGTTTAGAGCACACACAAAATTTTTGTTTCCAAAAACTAAAACAAAACAAAACAAAACAAAAAACTAGTCCTCAATCGTCAGAGTAGAAATTTCACCTATCAATTTTTATTAGCTGGAATAAAACACATGAAGTAAAAAGTTTGCTATTTGCTCTTCATTCCACTCATCACAACATGAAGAACAGACAAGCATCATGTTCACAGACAAATCCCATCGCTTCCTTCAAAATCAGCTGGTTTTAAGCACTTTGTTACTTAGATGGCATACTGACAGCAAACTATAAAACTGTCTGTATTGTTTTCTTGTTTCCCAGTAATTAATCCACACACCATCTTACAAAAATTGACAAGCAAAAAAAGGAAATTGGCCAACGAACTTGAAAACACATCAATAAAAGAGTAAAGATCGTGCTATATGTGAAAGCAAAATCACACTATGCAGTTATAAAAGTAGCTTGACACTGTGGCCATCAAGGAGACTGTAGATATACAACCAGATTTTAGAGAAGGAAGCCTGATCAACATGATGAAGTGAAGGTAATTAAAAGGACAAAGATGTCCCAAAAGATGCAACACTAGGAAGAAAAACAAAACAAAACAAAACAAAAATGTACTTCACATTATAGGAAATCCTGGAGATACTGCATGATATCAGAAGCACAAACAATAAGGTGCTAGAAGCAAATCCAGACTTGAAAAGAAGCATACCAGTTCCCCAAGGCATGGAAAGGTGCTTCCTTCATGTCAGATGGAACGTGAGAAGGGAAAGGCAATCACTGTTCAAACTATTCTTGCTTTTTTGTTTGAGATCAAAAACATTTTGGTTCTTTAAAATTTTTTCTTATTGTCTTAAGTTCACTAAGTAAACATAAACTTACTATATTTTAGAGCAATTTCCTATATATAACTGACAGTAAGAGTTAATGTTTTAGCAAATACTTCGAAAGGTCATGGAGCAACAACTTCCCAGTCATTGAGGTCACATTGCAAAGGTTCATTTGCATGGGCATTTTTTATGATCTTATAGTACTACAATCATGAGAACGCCTTACATATGTTGCTATCGTCACTCTTTGAAAAATGATGTGAAAAAGTTATTGCATTATGTCGTCAGTTAAACAGAAAGTATTAACCAGTCTTAATGAACTACTAGCAATTATTTCAATATTTACTAAGATTAGAAGAATACAGTTTATGTTTCCAGTGACATTTCTGAGATAGCTATAAATCAGGAAAAATATTTTAATAACTATTTTTGGTTCTTCATTAATACCATTTTTTAGAAAAATATAGTCTTAAAAAATATAACCAGGCATCGTGGTGTACACCTGTCATCCCAGCAGCAGGGTTGTAAGGGAGATGTAGAAGGGTGTAGGCAGTCAGGAGAAGATGGCAAGTGAGGAGGTCAGGGGCAGGGCCAGACCAAAGGAGCATGGAGAGGGTCTTCCAATGAGGTCAACTTCCTGGTGGGAGAAAATTTTTGCTCTTGGACACAAGCAGAGGACTCAATCTGATAGATTGCCATACTTATGCTACTAAGTGGAGGATCCAGTAGAAAAGCTAAAATAAACATGTGGGTACAGGGGGCACCAAAGAACAATATTGAGGAGAGCATGGAGAGAGGAGAAGATAAAGAAAGGATGAAATTCCAGAGACCATAAAAAGAACAGGCTAAAAATTCCCCACCAGACTTCTGCCTCTGTGGCCCCTTCTCTTTGGAGAAGTCTGTCACTGTTACTTTTGCAATAAACCTGCTGCTTGCCTGCATCTCTTTGTTCTGTTCTTCAATTCTTTGCTGAATGGAAACAATGAACCCAGCACCCCTAGACAGTTACAATTCCAAATACAAAGCCAGTACCAGTAACTTAGAGAGAACTTATCTCAAAATTAAATACATAAAAAGGACTAAGGATGTAGCTCAGTGCCCCTGAAATCAATCTCTAGTATTTTATATATATATATACACACACACATATATATGTGTGTGTGTATATATATACACACACATTTATCTATACTTATATAGATGTCTGTGTGTATATTCATATGTATGTATACAAATGTATATATATTTTAACTGTATGTATGTTAATTGTGTTGTAACAAAGCTACAGTCCTTCTTAGGTTTGGTTGAATAAAACACTACCAATAAAAAGATAAACAACAAAAAATAACAATCACTGAGAATTTACCATGTTACTGAAAATAGTCTTTAGAAGTTAACAGCTTATTTAATGTTCTTAAGAGTTCTATGAGTAAGAGAAGTACCAGTTTAAAATTGGAAAACAAAAAGAAAGATTAAGTATGTTCTCCAGGTCATACTTACAATATGATTTTCATTATTGTTGTTCTAAATTTCCACTGTGGATCATTTTGGTTAATCAGCTGCAATAGTTTCTAGCAGTCATGTAGTTAACAATGGGATGGCTCTGAAGTGTTCAGATATCCCGTGATCTCTTGATCACCTTCTATAATTTTTCAGTTCTTCAGAGTCACCACCACTGTTCCCACCTTCTCCATAACTTGGATCTATAGACAAAATCCATAGTAGCCAGACAGAAATAAAATATGTTTTCCCTAGTCCTGCCTATACAGCAGCAGCAGCAGCAATAGCAGCAACCCTCTGTACATGGCTTTAAATGCTGGAAGTTACAAAAGTTTCCTCACACACACATTCCCATTTCTTATAATAATAGCATTGAATGTATGTATGTGGATAAATAAAAATTTTTCATTCCAAAATCATAACTAATAGAGCATTTGATGAGGAGGTCATGTTTAATATCTAAAATTATTAGGGAAATGATTCCTTTTGGAATGAAAGGACATTTCAATTATACTGAACATGTCAAATTTAAGGAAAGAATTTGAAGAAACTCAAAGCAAGCTTATTTTACTTTAAGGAAAATAAAGCATAGAGATTAGAGAATAGTCATAATTGAGCTTGGTTAAATACAATACCACCAACCGTGATAATAAGGAGATCAACAACAACAAATAACACTGAGAACTTACCATGTGACTAAAAATAGTCTTTAGTAGTTAACCACTTATTTAAATGTTCCTTATTTAACTGTCCTGTGAGTAAGAACTACGACTAACCCAGTTTGCAAATGGGGAAACAAAAAGTGAGATTAAGTAAGTTCTCCAGGTCACACAACTAGAAACAATCCAGAGTTACTGTCTTTCTCTCCAGGGTGTACATCCAGCGGCCACTCCACTTCACTTCACATACAAATTCAGAAATAGCATCAAATGCATAACATCTACCTTAGCTACTATCTTATTCCAACCAGCAGTGATAAAGAAAGAAATGCAAAAATAAATAAATAAATATCTACATGTTGAATAAATGAGTGGGTGGCAAGACAGTTTCAGTGGCAGGGTTCACTCTTTTTGCTGGCTAATAGAGTTTCTGTCCGATGCAACCTGGGAACGCAGGTCAGTTCAAGTCATTGTTACAGATTATGCTGAGGTACAAGTTTCAGTAGAGTGTCCATCATTCTGGATGACAGAAACACGAGTTTAACACAAAAAAAATAGAAATAATCCATGATCTTGCTCCTCTTTTGTGAGTTTAAAATCTGGGTAAACAAAGCTAGTAGAGATCACAGGGGACATTGCCCATGATATTTTGTTTTACTTCAATTCATTCAAAAATACAAATTGTTCAACTGTACATTGTTAAACTATGTGACTGAGATTTTCCCTGAGGTTTAAAAAATGGTTTCATTGTCTAGTCAATTTGAAATTGGTGACAACAATTTACAGATTCCATTTTTCCATTCCATTTTAGGGTCCTAAAATTATGGAATTTCACAATGGGAAGTTTTCAGAAGTGAGATATTTCTTTTGCTTTCAATTTTGCTTTCTTTCATATAAGATTAAAATTCCCAAGTGTGTAGACAATTTAATTTGTTAAATATATTGCCAAACTTTTATTTTATTTTGGGAAGAATTGGGCAAATTATTGACAGTTGCACTGTTTAGTAACTGTCAGTTTACCTGCCTAGAAGCCTCATAAGTATTGTATTCTTATATAAATTGAATTATCATGCACAAAAGAAGTTTTCATGTAAAGTAAATATGGTCAATGGATAAGTAGTCACTGAGGGAAAAAATGGAGTTTGTTTTCTTCCATGCCTTCTCTATTAAAAAACAAAACAAAACAACCTCTTTGCATCTATCAAAGTTAGTTCATTCTGAAGCTTGAAATTGGGAGGAAACTGCAATTCAAGAAACAGTAAAAGAACACTCTGTACTCTCCTTGAACTTCTCTGACCCAATCTGTACATGTATTTTCATTTTGTCCTCAGTCTTTTGCGATTGCTTTTGAGGAATAATATGGGCTCCCTCTGGTGACTAGTTTCACACCTAAATATTCCCATGGCAGTTAATTAAGAAGCTACAGTCTCTGGATCCTGTACTTGTCTTATGCAGAAAAGGATGTGAGGTTATAGGCCTACAGGGAAAGGACTTTTTCTTTCATTTTTAAAAAAGAAATAAAAAAGCCTTAGAGCTTAGCATTGGTTCTTCATTAGATGCACAGAGAAATTTTTAACCACTTATCTAACTTTATCACAGTAATTCCTGAATTATGGGCTACAATTTTCTTTTCTTCTTCATCATAGCTATCATTATTTAAAATGAGAGAGTCCTAACACTTTCAGGAAAAATATTTCTTAAGTTTAGACAAAATTAGGAAATAAGGTATTCTAATAGAAACTTAAGATTAATAAGAATGTGTTTTGTGCACATTCAAAATGAAGTAGAGATTAGGAAAACAAGAAATTAACACCATGAATGGAGGACTTCTCCAGGTTCATCCTTTTCAACCAGACGACTTTTCAGCAGAACAAAGGAGTCTAGGTTCAGCCTCTTACCAGCATGATATGACAGGGTCCAGGCTGCTTATTCAGCCATTCATTCCTTCTTCTTGCATCTATCCCTGCTATAATTTGAATATGGTTTGAGTGTTCCCCATATCATGTATTGACATTTAACTTATCTGTAACGAATTAACAGAGTGGACTACAGTGTTCAGAGGTGGGATCCTTAGAAAGCGATACTTATAGATTAATGTGTTAAATTGGAGCACCCATGATTGAAATGCTAGTGATTTTAGATAAGCGGGAGGGAGACCAAACAAACGGACACACACACACACACACTCCCTGTACCTTTCACGTGATGCTCTGCACCACTTCAGTACTGCCAGCTAGAAGGCCATCACCAGATGATGCCCTTGGATTTGTACCTCTGAAAGATGAGCCAAAATAAGCCTCTTTTCTTTACAAAGTTGAGTAATACAATCTCCTTTTTTCTGTCTTCATTTATCCTCTATATTTCCTTTCACATAAGGAAATAAGGTATTCTAATAGAAATAGTTTTGAACCATGTCCTTGTTTTATATTATTTTCTAATCAGAAATAATCCTTACTTCGACATTTCTATGCATTCATTGTTTTAAGCAGTTATAATCTCACTATATGTATGCATCTACATAAATAATCTTGAGATGGAATATTGTTTTATATCCTTTTATAACTCATCTATGTTAATATCATGTTGTATATATCTTCTTATAATTTGTGTATCAAAATGTGATTACAGAGGTTAATTATGTCACATTCATCCTCTTGAATGCTTCAACTGTACTACTATAGCATTCTTTATTTGGGCTTTAATAATTGACATTTTAGGTTTTTCATTTTTCAGTAATCCAAAGGATTCACAATATTCTTGGGCCTGTTTTTAGTAAATAAGAGTGTTTTTAGGAATGCAGTTGGTGAAGTTGGATTGATGAGTTTCGATGGATACACATCTTTAACTCTATTAACTAATACAAACATCATTCTCTAAAGTGAATTTTCCCATTTACTTTACCATCCAATTATTATGTTCTTTTTACCCCAATGGGTAAAAATAAATGTTCAGTTTAATTTCTGCATTTCTAATATTTTTAAAACACTTTTAAAAAATGGCTTCACTTAATAATAGTCAAATATTGTCACAAATTTTCCCTAGACACTTACCTTTCCCCAGATGACACAAAAAATGTAAATATGTATTTGCCTCAACATACCCTAATATGGCAGCAGAAGGGAAGATCTAAACCACCCCCATCACTTTACTGCTACATCCAGAAAAGTATTTTGGTGCTGCAGTCTCCTGTCCCCTCTGCATTTAAAATCAGTGTGTGGTGGATAAACCACTATTTTTATTATTATTATTATTATTATTATTATTATTATTATTACCTAACTCCAGGCCATTTTCCTTTATTTGTCAAGATGTAAGATATTGTCGGTCATTCAGTTTTATTTTCTTCCATTTTTTTAAAATTGGTACTGCAAATTAAACCCAGGGATGCTTTACCAATTATTAACATCTCCAGCACTTCTAATTTTTGTTTTTATTTTCAGACAGTCTCCCCAAGATGCTTAAGTTCTCACTAAGTTGCTGAGGCTAGCCTAAAATTTTTGGTCCTCCAGCCTTACTCTCTTGAGTAGCTGGGATTGCAGGTATGCACCACCTCCTTCAGTCTCATTTTTTTTTTCTTTTTTGTTAAAGGGGCTTTCTCTGTCAGTTTCCTTGGTAATAAAAAACATTAATGTCCACATGAACAGCTTTATGACTTTATTGACTTTCACCAGAGTTCTTGAGAAAGCATCATGCATCTCACATTTCCCTATCTTGTCTGTCATCAAAACACATTTACATTTACTTCTTTAACTATAAATAGATTTAAGCCAAATAGACAAGATAAAATCATTCTATCTCGTTATTACCAGCACCAGAAGTTCCTCATCTAAGTATAAATGGAGAAGAAAAGATGACTATGACACACATCATTTTAACTTTTCAAGAGTTTCTTCCTTGTTGTTCATGCTGCACAAAAGTCAACTCAAAGTGGACCAAAGATCTAGTAATTAGACAAGAAACTGCAGCTGCTAGAAGAAAACATAGGGTCAACATTACGACAGAGAGGTGCAGGCACTGACTTCCTTAGCAAGACCCCTAAAGCTCAAGAAATAAAACCAAGAATCAATGAGTGGGATGTCATCAAACTAAAACCTGCACAGCAAAGGGAAAAAAGGACATGAAGAAAGTAGAGGAAGAAGAGCAGGAGGAAGGAGGAGGCCATGGAAAGAGGGGACAGAAATGGAGCAAATTATCTAACATGTATGTATGATTATGTCAAAATGAACTCTAGTATTATGTATAAGGCTTTAATGAAATATTTATTTATTATAAGCAGCAATTTCTTATAATAACACTTGATCAATAAGTTTACCTTTTATCTAAGTGGGCTGAAAATGTGTCATTTTGTAAAATGTTTTTTTGAGTAAGAAAAATTCTATTAGCTATATAATTTAGAGGTATGATAAGGATTTGTCCAATGCTGAGAGACAATAGTAAAACTAAGTTCAAACACACACACAAACATTTTGTATTTATTCACTTTTTAAAGCAGAGGGTCCACTGTGAGAGAAAATGAATGGGGGGAACACACAGATTCAGGTAATATGCTAGAATTATTATCCTGATCACATTACCTCTGACTGAAGAGACATCCAGCATTTGAGTATCTCTTTATATACCCAACTAAGAGATGGCACTTCAAGTTATCCATCGAATATCCAACTGCTGAACAACTGTAATGATTTTTCCACAATGACATTCTGAGTAGATCATCTTCTGCTTAAATTCTGCTTCTGAGACCAAGACAGCCCTTCAAAATTGTTATGTGACATATCTTGGAACCAAAAATGGGAAAAACAAAACAAAATATCTTTCTTCCCTTTATTATTTTGTGTTTATTGTTCTCACTGGATGAATAATAGAATAAACAGCCATATAAAAAGACCATTGATTTTCCCTTCTGATCCTCATTCCTTTGTAGACTTTGAGTAAACTTGTCAGTTCCAAAGGAAATATTTACGAATCTTTATTAGAAGTTTTAGAAATCCAAACCAAAAATGTTTGCTGAAGTTCTATTCTAGGCCAATTTTTTTCATCCATCCTTAGTGAAGTTAATTCTTATTTTTTATGATTTCCCCCCAAGAGAAATTATTCAAAAATTCCTTCTTTTTTCAGTTCTTCACTTCTTCTTTATACTTAATCAAAGACAGCCTTTTATATCCTTGACATAAACCAAGTCAATCTCACATGGAGTTCCTTAATTTTTTCCTTATCCATCTCAAATAATAGAAATTAACCTATATAGAATTGTGTTGTTATGACTCAAAGAAAAATTTGTCATAATCTTGACAGTCTAGAAGAATAATCACATAAATTTATAATGATATAACTAATGTGTCAAACACATTTCTCTGCAGAGCAATGGAAACAGAATCAATATAGGAGAATAAAGATTGTCTTTTCCAATAGACTCAGTGTTGTTTTCAGAGCCTATTCTCAGGCTCGAAAGTAAATACCTAATTACCTTAATATTTATAGAATATTTGTTTCACATTCAAAATTAAAAGTTGAAAAAATCTTGGATCTCTTTTTAATCAATCTAAAATTATAGTATTCTAAATATATATCAAGTTTTAACAATACAGTTTTTTTACTTGGAGATTTTGGTTTCAACTTATAAATATTTCAAGGAATGAACATAAATCTTCAGTATATTTGTCGTAAGAATACAGTGGCAAGGTATAGAAGCAACATCTACCATCACAGCACCATGCTGTGTCATCAAACTATACCTTAAACTTTTAATTTTCATTGGAACTTAAAATGCTGTCTTTATTAATGATTACCATTCTAACCAATTTTCTTGATGTAACTAATTTTTGATTGAAAGTATATTTTGTGATGGGTACACATCTACATTTTAAGGAGACTAAAATTTGCTATATATTGGTGGAAAAACTGATGTTGGAAACCACTATTATCTGTAAGAAATGCAGAGGTGTCATAATGTTTTTTCTTTATAATTTTCAGAAAAAATAATCAGATTGTGCCAAATAAAAGATAATGTTTTTACATTGATCAAACTGAGCTTATATTCAGCTTTTCCTACACACTACCAAAAGGAAGAAATAAAGATCCAAAAATAAAGCATGTAGCCAACTTTGTTACTGCCTACAATTCAGAATTCAGCAGGATATATTCTTTGAATTTAAATGACTTTAATGATGGCTTTGAGATGATGATTTAATATTGGCCAAGAAATTTATATTTAAGTTATGTGTACACATATATATATTATGTAAAAATAAATACATAACTTATTATTTATCTCCAGAAACTTCTGAGTGTCAAAATTAAAGTTTTTCACATGCCTGTATCTCAGTTACTTGGGAGACTGAGTCAATAGGATTTCAAGTTCAAGAATGGCCTGAACAACATAGGAAAACCAAATCTCAATGTTAAAAAAAAAAAAAAA
>PVHX01001636.1:30995-145772 GCA_004024805.1 Geosciurus inauris
TGGCTCACGCTTGTAATCCCAGCACTTAGGGAGGCTGAGACAGGAGAATCGCGAGTTCAAAGCCAGCCTCAGCAATGGCGAGGCACTAAGCAACTCAGTGAGACCCTGTCTCTACATAAAACACAAAATAGGGCTGGGGATGTGGCTCAGTGGTCGAGTGCCCCTGAGTTCAATCCCCGGTACCAAAAAAAAAAAAAAACAAAAAAAACAAAAAAAAACTCTGGATGTAGACCAGTGGTAGATTGCTTGGGCAAGGCCTTAGGTTCAATCTCTAATACCAAAATAATTTACAAAAGAAAAAAGTTTATAAATTTAAGTACTAATACTTCAGACATTTCTCATCCCCATATATTCACCCTCCCCAAAAGTGAAATTAATATGAATAAATCCATTTCAGACATTTTATGAATTTACTTATCCATATATTCAAACTGCCTATCAAGGACTAGGAAAATGTTGTAACTCCAGACATGAGAAACCAAATGGTCCTCTAACCATTGTGCAATGAACGTGTATCTTGAAACTTCATTTCTGTGATAAAAAGAAACTATCTTTTCAAAACAATTTAAGCAATTTACACAGAAATACAATCTACAATAGTAGTTTAACACAGTAGTTTATCACATCAACTAACTCAATGGCTGCTAGTATTATGGACTAGAAATAATTATTTATATTTGCTTTTTGTTTCTGAGCACTTTTGCAATTAATTGATCAATATGATGTGCCAGTATGCTTTAGGCAAAAAGAGAAGATATGGTTAAAATTTAAAAGGATCTTAAATTCTAATCCTGAACTAATTTTTAACCATTTGTCTATGATTTTTTAGAAAATTACTTTTGGGAGTTCATTTTTCAAAGGAAGACATTTAAAAAATAATCATTTTTTGACTTTTGCAGAAGTTCCATTTTTTTTTTTTCCAAATGGGAACCTGTTTCTTCATTACTTTCAGCTCTTACAAAGAAAGAAGAGTAACCTCTGTACAATGCTTCCATATTCTTTTTCATATAATAGAGCTGCTCTGCAGAGAGAAAGATTTTACCAGTATCTAGTCACTGAGCCAAGGAGCAAAGCTGTTTCTCTCATCTACTCTCTATGGCCTTCTTGTCTCACCTACGAGGTGGGAGAGTAGGAGTTTTGTAAGAATAACACAAAGGTCAAAGAATAAACACAAAACTCAAACCCAGAGACAAGAGAGATTAAAAAAAACAGATTTAATTGGAAGATTTTAGAGTTTTTCTTAACAGCACATTAACAGGGCTCTATCATAATATTGGTTTACAGCTAAAAGTACTGCAAGACGCTGAATCTTTAAGGGGAATTTATGGAAGCTCAAGGTTATGAGAAACAAAAACAAGTACAGTGGAGGAAGTTGAAGCAAAATGCAAAGGGATAAACTGACTTATACAAATATAGTCAATTAATCTTTGGAAGGGAAACAAAGAAGAAAAAGACAGACGTTAACAAATGGTGCTGGAAAAATATGGACTTCCATATGCAAATAAAAGCCTAGAGATTTTATATTTTACACAAAATTAACTCAAAACAGAATGTAGAAATTAAATGTAAAATGCAAAAGTTTAATAAGACTTCTAGAAGGTAGGAGAAAATCTATATGACCATGTATTTACTTCTAAGTTTTCATTTTTATTTTGTCAGTGCTGGGAATCAAACTCAGGGCCTACTGCATCCTAGGCAAGAACACTACTATTGAGCTACACCTCTATACTCATCCTTTTTTAAATTTTTATTTTGAGACAGGGTCTTTCTAAGTTTCCCAGGCTGGCTTTGAACTTATGATCCTCCTCAGTCTCCCAAGTAACTGGTATTATAGGCATGTACCATGGCCAGTTTATTGATAAATTTTTATATAAAATACCACTAGCATGATGCATGAAAGAAAAAATTGATGGACTGAATGCTATTAAAATGGAAAACTGCTCTAGGGAGGTTAGCTGAGGAATGAGGATATTTGTGGATTGCAAAGGAAGGTAAGAGATTTCTAAAGCATGAACCCTTTATGTGATAGAGATGGGGATTATCCAAATGTGAGACTCAACAAAACACTAAAAGAATGTTTCTGAGGTGTTTAAGATAGTGTGTCATAAACATTAAGGCTATAAAAGGGCCTATCACCTCATGAGAGAGAACTCTGAGGAGAAATAAAATCCTTTAGAGATTGTTCTTTGTATTCTCATTTCACAAGAATTTTCCAAGATTGTTATCTTACTTTTGACACTGGCCCAATTTCTCAGAAATAAATTAATGACTACTAGCAACACTTCATGTGCAGTCCTGAGAAGGCTGAAGAAAAAGAATGTTAAAACAAAATTAAGCCTGGTGTGTGCCTGTAATTCTAGCAGCTTAGAAGGCTGAGGCAGGAGGATCATGAGTTCAAAGCCAGACTCAGCAAAAGTGAGACACTAAACAGCTCAATGAGAATGTGTCTCTAAATAAAATACAAAATAGAGCTGGGGATGTGGTTCAGTGGTTAAGTGCCCCTGAGTTCAATCCCTAGTACAGAAAAAAAAGTCAAGTTTTGCCCCTATTTCTCTTCTTGGGAGCACAAGAAGAAGGAACATCAATTTTCCTAAACTGCAATCTGGTATTTCAGGAGGTAGAGACCAGTGCAGTGAGCTCAACAGTTTCAAGATCCAGCCTTCTAATTACCTTTATACTCACATACGTGAGAGGAAGCTAGCCAATTAAAAGATAGTAAGGGATAAAATGATGTTATATCTATGCTGGAACCTTTGTTAATGTCTTTGTAACGGGTCCAGTTCTTAATTAGAACATAATACTTGCTGCTCTGCCAATGAGGCTTATTTTGAAGCGCGCGCGCACACACACACACACACACACGTTTTTTTCCTTTTTCTCTTGTTTTTCTCCCCCTCTCTAACCTTGGAGAAAATAAGATTTCCCATCTTTTTTCCCATCCTAAGCCAAATTATCTGTCCTTGAGAAAAGACACACCAAAGGAATGAAGTTATTTAGACTTTGGTGGATGGAACCAGAAGACCTAAGAAATGACTATTTTTCAAGAATTCAAGTGACTTATGATCCCTGATAGGACACATCTGGAAGGTAGCTGCATCTATTGAGATAATTGTGGCCTTTGAATCACCTCTTTAAAAGCCTTCTCCCCTTGATGGGCAGAATCACAGCCTCTAGAACAAGCATCTCCTGTGTTTCTCTTTTGCTAGCAAAACACACAAAAAATTCCTTTTCATTTATCTCAAAACCACATCCTCATTATTGGATTGGCATCAGGGACAAGGTCCAAGCTTTCAGTAACATTTTAACTATCTACTAGAGTAAAACAAAGCATCTTGAATATAGTGGCTTTAACCAATTACGAATTATCACAGTTGTGTGGTTAGTTTTGCTCCACATTTTTCACTAATGTCACTAATTTTCACTAATGTCACTCAGGTGAGTTTTAATGAGGCTGAAATTTCCAGGTTGGCCTCTTGTACTTTCAGGTGTCTGTGTCTGCTGATTATTCTGCAATCTCACCTGAAATTTGCTGAAGCTCAGCCACTGAGCTTCAGGAGGAAGGGATTCCATGATGACAAGCCCCAAAGTGTAATTCTCAATTCTCTGCTTTTGCTGCACTTGATACTGTCCCATTATTCAAAGAAAATTATGCAGTCAAGCCCCAAATTTATATGAGAACAGATTATACAAGTGCCTGATTACCAGAAGGTATGGTCTGTAGGGGACTACCAGTTTAACAGTCTCTCATAATTACAATTTCAAAATAAACATCAAATTCTAACAAATTAAATTAAATTATCATGCCTTGGGTGATGAAGTAAGTACATGGGAAATAGAGGTCAGGCAATGTTCCAGAATTTTTTTTTTTTTAAAGCAAGGCTATTGGTTTCTAGTAATTATCTTCTGAAGCCCAAGTACCATTTTAATTGACCAAGTCAATAACTTTAGTTGATTTTTTTTCCTGACGTATTAAGAGCTGAACTTTACAGAAGTAATAGGTTTCCTGGGTATATTTTTTTCTGCTAATGTGGTTATTTCCAGACACCTCCCCTACACACTCTACTTGCTCAACACAATAAGCATATATGCATGCATACAGATGCATACTCTTGAAATTAAATTTATTAAAAAAGAAAAATGCCAATAGAATCAATTAAATCTTTCCAAATCCTGCTTTTTGAATATTATTTTCCCTATTTCATCATAGGTTTCTTTGTATATGTTATGATTTTATTAAAAATTCAGCTATTTTAAGAGGTTTTTGGGGAGAGAGTATATCCATATTATGGGTGAAATTAAGGATAATAAAAAGGAAGTGAATGGTTGGATATAGTGGCTCATGCCTGTAATCCCAGCTACACAGGTGGCTGAAGCAGGAGGATGGTAAGTTGGAGGCCAACCTGGGCAATTGTAGTAAGGCCTTGACTTTTTAAATAAAATTTTGAAAGATCTGGAGACATAGTATTGGAGCACCTGCCTACCATACACAAGACTGTGTTCAAGCCCCAGTATTGAAAAATAAATAAATGAAAATATACAGAAAAACATATATGCTTACATACATACCCGAAAGGAAGAAAATGTCCACAGTTGCAAAACTAGAAAAGGATGAGTTCAGATTGGAATTCCGATGTTTAGTAGAATTATAGTACTTGGATGATAAGTGTGAGCTGTAGAGTTTTATAGATCTGAGTTAAGTTTGAACATATACAATTGACACTGTTACATTAATATTATTTGACCTCATGCATTTATGTTGCTAAGGTCATGATTTCTGCCTTAACATCTTGCTGGCCAGTTAAGGAGTAAGGTATGGTCAAATAACATTAGGTACTCAAAATATAAGAAAGAAGAATATGTAATACAAAGAAAATCGTTGAGTATTAAATTGTGAGGAACTGAAGAAGCAGTATATAAGTTCATCGACAAGGAAGAGCAGTGAGGGCTGATGTAGTCAAGAGAGGACTTGATGTAAAAGGTGACACTTGAACTTGGCCTTAGATCTGTTATATGCACTTGTAGCTCCTGTCCTTCATGTCTTCAACAGAGTTCACATTCATTCATCCTATAACGACTTTTTAGAGGCATGAAGTCCATTATCAATCTCATCTCAGCCATGAAGTCTTGACCCCTCTGCCACATTGATTAGGCATCACACCAATCTGCTATGCATTATGCCAATTCACCCTTCTCCCCTCCTTCCTCCCTCTCCATTTAACAAGTGCCTACACTCAGCCACTCCAGGTTCTCATTACCCAATGCTCTGTTACCTAGACTCCTTGTATCAAAATGCACCAGGTTCTTTATGATACGCCTTTATATTGGAGAAAATGTGCTCTTCAAAAATGTAAGTGCTACTACTCTAAATACCTGAGGTGAAAGCACAATCATGAAATTTAATAAAGAAGAAATGAAATGTTCCATTGGAGACCAAAATTGCTTTACAGCAGTACAATAAAATAAAACACAAGCCAGTTGCCCTTAGCATTAGACTATTATTCACACACAGCAAAACAGGAAGTAGCCCTCAGGGTGGCTTGACCAGAAATGTATGAGTGATGAGAGTTTTATTTCTTTCCATTTAACATCCAGGGAACTATGGGGGAGGGGAAGAATGTCTCACATTTAAGCAAAAGGTGAAAATACTTTTCTGCCTTATTCTGCCACCTTTCTCATATTTTCTGACCAGCTAGAACTAGATTGAACAATATATCTACTATATTTAGTCTTCAAGATAATTCTAGCAATGAGGGGTAGAAATGTACATTCTCCATTAGAAATAACACAAATCATTACTTTCCATCTTTACTGGAGAAGGAGAATAATTCTAGGATACTGAAAAAAAAAGATTAATGATCACATTAAATCTTTTACCTTAAAATTCATGCCTGATACCCAGTGTTTATGGTGAACAGATCACATTATTACAGATCTTCTGTTGACTAAAGAGACAGAGAATTTTTATGTAGAGAAAGATGGCAATCTGGGTATCAAGTGAAGAGGAGGAATTGTGGGTGTTAGGGTAGCGGCCAGCCAGACAAGGACACCTCTGAGCAGCCAGGAAAATCCTTTATTCAGGGGAGTGGGCCCCCGGGCGAAGGAAAGAGGAAAAGAGAGAGAGAGGGGACACATGGGAGGGATTTTATAGAGCCCACTACAAACTGCGTGGCGAGCCAGGGATTGGTCACTTTAAAATCCGCGGGACAGATAAGCAGTAGCGGTCTTCTTTTGATGTGCTAACCTGAGCAGTTAGGCTTTGTTTCCCAGGTGGAAGATTCCGGAGAGGAACCCCTGGGGCAGGAACTGCCTTGGGCTTTTAGAGAGGGGATGTGAAAATTACCAAAAGGCTGTTTTTTACCTTACAGTGGGGAGTACTTCTTAAGCTGTTAGTTCAGGGATGATCCTAATTTTATTCATAGTGTGTTTATTTGGGGTAGTTTAAGAAGAGAGCTGATGGAAAGCTATTCCTTGTTAGGTCTACTCAATTTTTTGTCTATTTCTTCAAACTTAACAAATCATTTCTTCATTTTAGGATTATTCTTCAACTGTTTCTGTTTTTCTGGAAAAGCAGAGGAGAGTAAGTTGATAAGAAAATAGAATAACTGTGACTGTTTATGGTTTGTGTTTATTGAAATTTACAATCTTGTGTACTCAGTCCCATAAGTTTGTTTATCACAATTCTGCTTCAACATATAAGAAAGGTCAAACTTGAACAGAATTTTTACAGACCTTAAAAATGTTGCCTTCTTTTTCAGTACTTATTTTTTTCTTTGTTCTTTCTTAGCCTATAATCAAGTCTCATACTCTATTAAAATCAGGCCATATTGTTGTAAGAACAGACCAGGCAAGACATTGGATAGGAAAGAGGAAGCAGGTTTATTTGACTGCAGTTTATTCAGAGGATAAAGCTTTTGCTGTAATCAATTAATTCCCCTGAACTCCGAATTAAGACAGTTTCAGAGATTTATACCCAGCTTGTAAGGAGAGGGGTTCAGAAGTTCACAGTCTGCAGAAGTTCACCCAAAAGCAGCTTTTTCTTTCCTTGTTCTGGACAAGTTAACACTTCAAGGACAGCACCTGAGAAAGAGAAAGAGCTTCTTTACCCTTTCTTTCCTCCCCCTGCCAGCTGTTACCATGGAGCCAAATTATTAACATCTTCTTTTATCTTTGAAATAAACATTTCTGTGAAGCTCAGGCCCAAGGCCAGAGGCCTTGTTAAAAGATCTGTCCTTCCTACCACACTTTGCATTTGCAAACACACTTCTATAAAATATTATATTGTTACTATACTAGCTAGTCCACAAATGTTTGTGAAAAAACTATCAGAGAGGCATTCAGCATCTAGAGTGCTGATCTCTTTCAGGCCTGTGGCCAAGTAAGATAGAGCAACAGGAAGTAGGAAGTTTACATTGAACTCTTGTTTGTAGAGACTTTTGCTGATAGTCCTAAGATCAATTACAGTACAGATTTCTGGAGAAGCTCAATTAAGATATTTTGTGGAAGAGGGGGTGCCACTACAATATTACCATATTGTGCATATCCTCTTTGCCCGAGCTCCTCTGCTAATATTTTCCAAATAATCTATAGTCAAAATACTAAAAATTTAAGTGAGAGGTATATAACATCCTTTTGTCTGTATCAAATATGTATATATGAACCACAGACATCCCCTCAGAGACTGAAATAGGGACTTAGTAGTTGCTTTTGCTCAAGCATTACCTCTTCACTTAACCCTGCAGATGTCTTTTGGGTAATTAAAAACATTTATGCCTTTATTTTAATTTTTCTTCTTTGCTATTATAAAATTTTGGTCAGATTTCTGTTCAAATCTACACACAGGCACGTGAAGCACTTAAGCAACGTTCCTCTAAAGCTAGTGACTCTCCCCTTTAAGGCTGAAGACATCAAGATAAGGTTAACATTATTTTAAATATTTGTAGGGATATCATAATAAATAGATTGTGAGTTACCAGCTTTTAGAACATTGTTCCAGACCACAGGTGTGGTGCCTCGCAGTCTCTAATCATTAAGCTAAATCTGAAAACCTAACTCCATCTTGCCTTTTTGACTTTCTCTGAATCACTCTCTCCTTGGATAAGATGTCACCTTGGATGCTAGAAATAATAGGTCTGATCAATAAAGATCTTGTGACAAAAATCGAAACTACCACCAGTGAACAGCAATCTTCTTATTACTGATAATGATCGATCAGACCACATTTGACCAAGACTGCTGGACTATTCATATTTCTTATCCTCCTACTCCCCACTTTTGTTCCTTCCTTTCTTTAACCCCAAAGCTCTTGGTAGCTCCTCAAAGGCAGAGTTGAGAATTCTTGATCTCCCTAGTCCTTCCTGGCAGAAATACACTGAATAAATTCATTTCCTACCTCAACATTACTTTCTTTATTTGATTTTGGGGGTAAATGGTCAGACTAGTTCTGTTGAAATTAATTCTTCAAGATCAAGTTCCCTCTGGCCTAGGACTCTGGTAAGAATAGGAGCTATGTGGGGAAACACAAGAAGTGGAGTGAAGAGGACATCCTCCTTGAAATGCTTTATGATGTGTACATAAGTTTTTCACATAAAATTTCAAGGGAAGAAATACTTTGTCATTAAAAAAAATCTGAAAATGATTGCTACTGACAGGTGAAAGAATGCAAAGGATCATTCCCATGAAGACAATCCTTTCAATAATAACCCAAGTCTTTGCTGGCAATGGCCCCATTATTTTCCAGCTAGACAGACCATTTGTGATTGGCACAGTGGCATGTGAAGTACAATCAGCTAAACAAAGGAGTGCAGTCAATCTAGAGGATATTTTAAAGCAGAATCAATAGCTTCAGACCAAGAACAACACAAGAGAACTCAGCCATATAATAAGTCATATTGTTGTATTTTAGGGAAGAGGCATCATCTGAAACACTTATTTTGGGCCTGGTGCCGTAGAGAAGAGGTAGTTTTTCCAGTATATTTTTTGCTAGTCTTATTCCAACCTGCACTTAGAGAAACAAATAGTAAGTCTTGCAAATTGTCAGGCTTATCTGTTTCAAACAACTTTTCTATTTTCTGCTTTAAAATTCAGTTTATTTCGTTCTGACAGTCTGATTTCCATGTAATTTGAAACTTTTTTCTTTCTTTCCAGTTTCGAAGTCCTACTTCCTGATAGAGTCAATAAAGCAACCACACATCCCTGGGCTTCTGTACTTCCTCAATACCTTCCATACTTGAAAAGTTTCTTTCACTGTCCTGTGAAAACCAGCTCACACCCAAAAGATTTCTATAAATATTTCTTTTAATTTTTGAAACTACATTTTTCCAAATATTCACCTTTCCTCATATTTTCAGACTTGATAGCTGCCTCAATTTACTATTACAAAAGGAGTCACCTTAGTTTTCTCCAAGTGAAGAATAAATCTGTATTTATAAAACAAGTTTGACTAAAAAAAAAAAAAAAAAAAAAAATGGGGCTGGGATTGTGGCACAGTGGTAGCGTGTTCGCCTAGCATGCGTGAGGTACTGGGTTCGATCCTCAGCACCACATAAAAATAAAATAAAGATATTCTGTCCACCTACAACTAAAAAAATAAAAAAAATAAAAATAAAACAAGTTTGAAAACTTCACACTTATGATTTCTCCCATTTAACCAGGGAGGTCAAATACATTGCCTATCACTCCTGATAGCATTAGCAACCCTGTCCTTAATATTTAGAAATAGAAAAATTGCTGCAGGCAAAATTATTAGCTCTCCTTTGTAAAAAGGAGAGGAAGGAAGAACATGATAGTGGAATGAAGGTGCTGGAACGGATAAAAGAAGATAATAATTTGAAAGAATACATGACAGGAAATGGAAGAGAAGGGAATGAAGGGAATTAAGGAGGCAATAAAATGGCTATATATATATATATATTCAATCAACCTCAGATTGAAGATGTTTGGGGAAAAAAAATTTGCATCAGTATTGAACACGTATAGACTTTTCCCCTTTGTCATTATCCCCTAAACAATGCAGTATACTGCAGTTACAGAGAATTTTCACTATAGTCAGTATTATTTGTGATCTAGAAATGACTTCAGGGGCAGAAGAGGATGTGCATAGGTTACATACAAATAGCACACCATCTTATACAAAGGAATTGAGAAGCTGTTTATTGTGGTTTTGGGGAGTTGGAGGGTGGGTGTGGGTCCTGGAAGGACTATATAATTAAAACAAAAAGAAAACTAGAGGTATTGTTCAGAGGCCTCAGCATGCTCAAGGTCCTGGGTTCACATCCAGCAAAAAAATTCTGAAGTTACTTTAAACAAAATGGAAAGCAAACAAACAACAATAACAATAACAACAAAACAAAGGACCCAAAACTGGAGGTAGAGTTCAGAGGCCTCAGCATGCTCAAGGTCCTGGGTTCACATCCAACATTTAAAAAAAAAATTCTAAAGTTACTTTAAACAAAATGGAAAGCCAACAAACAAACAATAATAATAACAACAAAATAAAGGACCCAAAAGGTGAGAGAGGTTGAGGACCAATAACGGTGAGAGCATGATTATCAAGCCCAGTATTTTAGCCTCCGCCATAACATCCCATGAAAGAAAATATCTAAAAGTGAAGAAAAGAAATCAAAGATGTTTAAAGGATGAAACTCCTTCAACATGGAATGAACCCATGTTAGCCCAGTTTAAACTGGCTCACACCCTAAGCTTTACCTTCCCTAACTTTTTGCACAGAGAATAATTTTTTTGAATTTTTATTCAATATGCTCTTCATTAAACCAAAGTCTGACATTCTTTCAAAGACATTAAATATGAACACAAAAACTTTAAGCTACCCTCTATTTTAAAGAAAATATTTAAGCACTAATTTATGTGAATGATGTGGGAATTGCCAACATTCCTATCCTCCTTCACAAAAGAAGTGTTCCCTCATCCCAGTAAAGAAATTCAAATTTTTGTCTTAAATTGGTTCATATAGGAAGAAGACCATTAAAATTCTGAGTGAGAAGGAAAATTTCTAATTCAAACAGAAGGAAGCATAGGTAAAGGGCTTTGCAATTTAATCTCTAAAATATGAACACTATTCATGGGATAGGACACAAATAGAAAGCTGTTATCAGTAAACACACTAATTTATCCATCCTTTTTAATGAGGCTGAATTGGATTTGCTTTTAGAGAATGGAGGGTGCGGTGAGATCACGGAATATGACTGTGAATATAGACTGATGAGTGAAGAATTAATGATCACGCTAAAGCTGAAGAACTGCAAGTAAGAGATGTTGGATCTTGAGAGATGATCCTAAAGCTGACTGCATGAGGACAGGGAAAGTTTTGAGTTTGCAAAGGCTCAGAATAGATTTCCCAGCTGAGATGGAGTAATCACTTGAAGGCAAATCTAGCTTTAAAATCTAGGGGGTTGCTCCAGAAGATTGTCAGACAAGAAGGTCAGGGATCTTGTACAATCACACTGATATTGAATGTCTGTGCATGTAATTGAGTCCTTTACAACTCTGACCTCAGGCCCCAAAGTTGAGCTGAGTTATAGGAAAGGAGCATGTAAGCCCCAGGAAGTAGGCAGGGCCTAACCATGGATACTGGATTCAGCCTTGATCTCCTCCGCAATCCTGACTTGAGCAGTTATAGTTCCTGGATAAGCCAGATGATTAAACTGAAAGTCTTTTAAATATCAAAGACATTTCCTAACCCAATTACATTGGCAGCAAAATCAGTGCATTACTTTGTAATCTTTGTTTCCAGTCACAGTTTCTGGAAACAGAAGAATAAAGACATTTTCTCCAATTAAAAATGAAGAAAAATAAAAATATGTAAAATGTTACACAAGACTATGACAATAAAGAGACTTCTTTATATGTGTTTTCTCAATATCTGCGGATATTATCAGAGATGAAAGATCTGTAAGTTTTTTATTCTTACTTAGCATAAATACATTTTATTCATTTAGAAAAAGAAGTTCTCCTATTAAGACAAATTCAATTCATAATTAAATATTAATTATCTTAATTTTGCTACTAAGAGTTCAGAGGTTGAACTCCATATAAAGCTTTCTCTTAGTAATAAGAGGTTTTGATTTTAAAAAACAAAACAAACAATTATATTCTCTTATTGGGGGCACATAACCCATCAGACCACTTATTTACTATTATTATATTATTTCTCAGGTCAACATTACTTGACAACTTATAAATGAGACCTTTTGATTTTATTTTTTATGAAAATACCATGTAAACAAGCTCTATTTTATGAAATGGGTAAATGAAGTGGTGTAAATTTTATTATAAAACGAGTTCTTTTCTCTACAAAGGGCCTCACCTGGATTCATCATGCAATGATTTCCTGTACTGTCATTGTTTGTTCACACACAGATGAATAAAGGAGCTGCAGGCAAGTGCTGAGAGGCTAAGATAATTACATCTAAGCTATATGATATATAATCCATTCAGTATGAACATGAGGCATTGTGAAGTGAGAGTTTCTGTGTCTAGGAAAATGGTACTGTTGAATCAACAATTGATTTATTAAGAAAATTCTTTCCTCGGCAATATATCAGATTGCTGAAACAAAATCCACTTGCCAATGATATGAACACCATCTGATGCCACAGCCATGAATATTTTTGTCTAGGTTATTTTAAAAAATCCATAGCTCAGCCTCTGCCACCCTCACCCTTTGCCTGTGGTAACCCTCAGATTAAATAAAGCAAGAAGTCTATAATATTCACAAAGATTTTTCATTTTGAGTCTCAGAAATGGAATTCAGAAAACCAAACTTACCAGTTTTTTTTTTCCTCTATAGGAATGTGGCTAATATGAATAGGGATTCTTTCCTATATTCTTTCTTAACTGTAGCATTGAGAAGAATTGCTGGTTATATATTGCATATTGCTATACATTATTTGACACATTTACTTATGGGAGGTTGTTATGGTTTAGATATGAAGTATCCCCTCAAAGCTTATGTGTAGGATAACACAAGAAGGTTTAGAGGAGAAATGATTGGGTTATGAGAGCCTTAACCTAATCAGTAAACTAATTTCTGATGGTATTAACTGGGTGGTAACAGGAGGCACGTGGGGTGTGGTTAGAGAAGACAGGTCATTGAGGGCATGACTTTGGGGTATTGATTTTGTATTTGACCAGTGAAATCTCTCTCTCTGCTTACTGATCATCATGTGAGCTGCCTTCTTCCATTACTCTCCCAACATGATGTTCTGCCTCACCTGGATCCCAGAAGAATGGAGCCTATTGTCCATGAAATGAGACTTCTAAAACCATAAGCCCCCAAATAAACTTTTCCTCCTCTACAATTGTTCTGGCCAAGGACACAGTATCCCAAGCATTCCACAAGGTTTTGTTCTAACACTTTTAGTAACTAGACTCTGCATAGTCTTACTATTTATTCCTATTTACTAATAATATTTATAGGTCTGTCCCCCACAAGAAGGATGGCCACTAGAGGCCCCAACCGTCACCTCACAGTTAAGATGTAGTGAATAAAACATGATAGCGAGACTTCAGTTGGATGTTTTATATCTTATACCAACAACTATTACCAGGAGCCAGATAAAGTTACCTGATTGGCAGTGCCCAGAAAGAACCAGATGACATTAGCAAAGAAGCATGTTGAGCAAAGAGACAAACTAAACCCACCATCTCTTTGTTTCTAGCTAATATGGTAATCAAAGTTAAATCAAAACAAGAGTTACACCTGTGTCTTAAGAAAACAATTTACATTCATATATCTAGAATTCCATTCTGGGTAATAATGAGCTCATTCAAGTTGGTCGCTTATATCCCACAGAGTTTACTTCTTTGGGGTATTTCCTCTGTTTAGTTTTTGGACCTATCATGGAAAGGGAGAGGCTTATATACTTTTTCACTTTGAAGTAAATCCTCAGTTCAGAAGATACAGGCTTTTAACCATGGAAATGGGGATAATAGGTTTATGCTGTTGGCATTGTAAGCTTTCTGCCAAAGGCTATCTGCTGTAGAACCAGGCAAAACTTATGATGTACATGAGGTGACACTTAGTCTTTTAGAGAATTTATTTTTGGGGGATAATGGTGTGTTTGTGTGTGTGTGTGTGTGTGTGTGTGTGTGCATGTTTATGTATATGTCCACACACTCACATGTGTAGGGTAATCTTTGTTTTGTTCAGGCCTTTAACCATTTGGATGAAACCTAGCCATATATGGAGATAAATCTGCTTTGTTGGAAATCCACTGAGTTAAATGTTCATCTCTTTCAAGAACACCCTGAAAAAAATATCCAGAAAAAATTTTGACCATGTATCTGGACATACTGTATCCTAATCAAGTAGACACACGAAATGAATGATCACAAGTCCACTCCTTGTTAGCTAGGCATGTATATGCACCTCATTAAGCCATATCATCTTCAAAATAAAGACAAAGACCAAGTCCTATTTCTGCCTAATATGATACAACTATCCAGTGTGAAAACTAAAACCCACTAACCCTTTCCTCAGAAAAGGATTTGAAATTCTTGAGCGATGATTAAAATTTTTCTTGATATCCCATAACATAAACACTATGATAAAAATCCATCTTTATGTTTATTCTCTTTATGTTACATAAGATAATAACAAAGGGATGTGAATAAAGATAAACATACATGTACATTCATAACAAAATCAGGAGGGAATACACATGGTGATTTCAGTCCTCATTACTCTGATCTAGGATAGTTGGTATTTATAACTACATTCTTCCACTATCTACTCTATATCTCTTTACCTTAATCAAGCACCTCAGCTGGTCAGCGTTCTTGACCTGGTAGATTAAACAAACCTTCATATCCAATGGGTCCAAGGCCATTAGTTGTTCTGCCTGGGTTAGATTGTTGCAATTGTCCATTGATTTTTATCACAGGGTAAAACTAAGACACACCCTAAGTGATATCCTTACTTTAGACATTCATTGACTTATCTCTTGTAGAATAGTACTCTAATTTCCCTTTAGTAATCAGAATCAATCACCCCATCCAGCATTTTGCCTGTTGATTCAGAAACAGCAAGAACCCAAAGGAACTCCAGAGGTAGTACTAACTTCCAGCTAAGTTGATATGTGACCAAAAACATTCTTCCCTTTGACAAAGACTAGGCCACAAGAATGTAAAACACATAGGGACAGGAAGAAAAATAAATTGTTAGTGATTCACTAAGCATAGTAGTCCTCACTAGCAATGGATTCCTGAACCTGTGATTCCTGGCTATGGGAGCAACACCTCCACATATCAGGTACTGATTCAGAACATGTATAACTTCCTAGAGACCTTGCCTCACTCTACATAATATTGCCACCTAGTTTGTACTGAACTGAATCTTCAAAAGGCCATTTCACTGTTCTACCATGTCAGCTCCCAGTATGATAGGAAATATGGTAAAATCAGTGTATTATCAAACCAGGCCCATAGCCATACTTCATTTTTTTTTTGAAATGAGTTTCTTCAGCAGAAACAGCATCCTGTATAATACAATGGTGGATAAGAAATTTTGTATATTCACAAATAATAGCTTTTATAGAACCATTATATGAAAGAAAGACAAATTTTTCTCCAGAATGTCTATTACAATATGAGACAATATTGCTCCTTCACATAATGTAAGCTGTTCAATGTAATCAACCTGCCATGAGGTAAGTATGTGGTTACTCTAAGGAATTGTGCTGTTTAGAACTCT
Organism: Geosciurus inauris; assembly: GCA_004024805.1. NCBI lineage: Eukaryota > Metazoa > Chordata > Mammalia > Rodentia > Sciuridae > Geosciurus > Geosciurus inauris. The sequence goes on from PVHX01001636.1 coordinate 46,705, forward strand.
GTTGAACTTTGTTTACTAGTATATGGTGCATTTAGCTGTGTCTTTAACCAGATTAGTCTTGGTGAGTAGAAATTTATGTTGTTGAGAACATGAATAATCTCAATCCCTGCCAGGACAGCCCCTTATTCATAAGCCCCCTGGGAAATGACAGTGGTGGATGGGAAAGAAGCTGACTTGTATCCTCAAAAATGGTCATTCTGTCTACTTGATTACTTGTGTACTCTTCTGCTGAGGCCACCATTTGATGGACTTTCCATGGGATGTTTATAATCTCATTTTATTTTTTTCCCATACAAAAAGATTTATCCTTACTCCTTTTTCCTGGATTTCCTTGTCACCAATTTTGTAATTATATTCTTCTTAAGTACTTGGTCACACAGCCAAATGATTGGCTATAGTAAACCAGGTACTCTTCTCAACATTTTTCCCATAGGTAAATTTTCTTTTCACTACTGTTCTTCAAAGATGTCTCAGAAGGAAACTGTAGGGCTGCAAGTGCTCACTTTCAACAATGCCTCCATATTATGAAAGACCATCAAAAAAACCAAGTCTGAGTTTTCTCTTCCTCTGTCATTTGATTATACAGAATTTTTCTTAAATCCCTAACTGCAAGTTAGAGGACAGAAGGTACAGAAGGTAGTAGAAGCCATGATCATTTGAGCTCCTTTTTCATGGAATTTACTAATGCTTTCAGGTACTCAATCCCAGTTTAGTACATACAATTTCTATTTGATGATGGAATACTGCTGTGCATACTCTACTTAATAGCTTGTTATCTAAAAGCAAATCAGATAACAACTAGTTCATGATGGATAAATCAGTTCATATGATAGCTCACTGGCCATGATTCGGCATGGACGCCCTTTATCTAATAGCAGCACAAAATTTATCACTTAAAAGGAAAGTAGTTTTCCACACAGAATGGCAGAACTTTGCTCTGAAATTCTAAGGGCCTGTACTGTAATTTACCTGCATTGTCCTGACAGAGGATCCAGACATGTAGGAGCACTCTCCATACCTTCAACCCCTCCCTTCCATCTTTCCCCACAGCTAATGGACTATGCACTTGACAGAGAGCACCCCTTTGTTTGTAACTTTGGACCTGATTGGTCCAGGAGTGTATATAAGTTTCTGCACTTTTTGAAATAAACGGTGTTCCTGCTTCTAGCTCCAGTGTTTCTGCATCTCACTCCAGCAGAGCAGTTCTTTACCTACACTCTGGGGTCTGGGGAGAGTGGCCCCGTGAACCATCACTGTCCTGGGAGACCCCATTTTGTCTTCTTCCCTGGAGACCCCCCTTTTCTTCGTCTCTCAGGACCCCAGCTTGTCGAGCGGACCCACGCAGCATCAACCTTTAAAGCAATAAATGGTGCCCAACCTATCTGCTACTGATACTTCAAGCATCACTGGATCTGCAAACCTATGGTCTAAGTAGAAAAGTAGCTTATATGGTTTGACCTATTGCAGTCTTCTCTTTTTCTAGACCCACCCCAAACTAGTAGCCTATGTTTTAGTAAATAAGTTTTAATAATTCACCTAAATGATTGACTTCAGAATTCAAAAATCTACTGATTATTGATGTGGCCAGATAAAACAATTTACTCTTCACCTTAGAAAGATATCTCAGCATGCCTTAGATATTCTTAGATCCAATCTATACTGGACACTGAGTAATTTTACTAAGGGGAAAGGCATCTGAATTTTTCTTTGATTTATTTTTCACCTTTATGTAAATATCTTACCAATAACTATATAGTAGTGATTACCACTTGCTCACTTGGTCAAATTACTATAATGCTATCATTACAAAGAAATGGAGTGATGTTTTCTGAAAGAATAAGACAATCAAGATCCTTGTGAATTAAATTATGATGTAGGGTTAGAGAGCTAATATCATTAGGTAGGACACTGAAAGTGTTTTGCTCTCCTTGCTGTCTGAAAGTAAATTGATTTTGTTGGGCCTTATTGATAGAGATTAGACAAAAGGAATTTTATAGAACATTAGATGCATACCAGACCCCAGCAAAAGTTTAATTTGCTCAAGCAATGAAATCATATATGGCACAGTAGTTGGAAGTGGAGTTACCACTTAAGTTTATGGTAATCCACTGTCATTCCCTAAGAACTCAGGTTTCTGCACAGGCCAAATAAGTGAGAAAAGTGGGGATATGATGAGAATTACCACTCTCACATCCTTAAATTCCTTGATCTTCACTCTAATCTCTGCAATCCATTCAAGAATGTGCTATTGTTTTTGTTTACTATTTTTCTTTGTAGAGACTTTTATACCTTCTTCCACTTGACTTTTTCCACTACAGTATACATTACATCATGAATCAGAGAACAAATGTGAGGATTCTTTATATTGCTGAATATGTATATTGAAATTAGGCAGGCTCAACTGGAAATAATGAGTTTGGGGATATACTGGGGCTATTTTGTGATGAACCTGGTAAAAATTCCATTGGTTATCTGTCCTCCCTAAACCACTATACTTGCTGGCAGGCCAGTGTGACATTTTGGGTCTTTTGCAATGAGTGTCAATTTGAAAAAATGTATTGTGGTAACTCACCAAAAGTCTATTTCCTTTTCACCGTGGAAAGATGAGAGAAAGATCTTGGATAAATTATTTTGTCCCTCAGAATAACTAATGGCTCCCAACACAACTGATATCCTGTGTATCTTTTTACATCCTAATTATTGTTTTAGTACATCTCCACTGCTATAACAAAATAAAATAGAAAGACAAAGACTCTGTACTCACATGACATAAGGACAAAATTGAAGAACAGCTCCTTCATATCTCAATTCTTAAATGCCCCATCACTTAACATTATATTAACAATTCAGCTTCAAAATATGAATTTGGGGGAACACATTCAGACTCTAGAAATTATTCAGATCTCAGAGATCGTTGTTCTCTGACTCTGTTTCAATCACTAAACACTATTTAGAACCGACAATGTGGCTTAATTTACTTATTTTTCAACTCACATTGAATCTTAATAAGTAACAATTGAAAAAGTGTTTTGGCAATATTTAATTTTGTTGATCAGTCAATATTTTGGTAGAGGAATTTGGCTTGATGTTAATGTTAACATGAGAAAAGTGATCTGGGAATCATAGGTCATTATCGTTACTTAATCTAAACAAATTGAATAGATAATATCTGAGAACACCAATGTCAGCCTTTTTTTGGATTGTTGTTTCATTGCTCAACATTTCAAGATCAGAACAGAAATCACTCAGATGAAAATCATAAGAAATAAAATAATGAAAATGTCACTTAAAAATTATTTATTTATTTAATGGAAAAAATGAGAGACATTTGGGTTCATTTTCATAGATTCAAGTTGAAAAACAAAATTTTTTGTTATATTTGGAAAGTTTACCAATAATATAAAATAAAATAATTGAGTTAATGGATAATTACAATAGAAGATTATGGTTTATGCTAAATTACCTTATATAACTCCCACTCCAAGAAAGCAATATTTTTTCTGTCCTTAATATGATATTATGTTATTTTATCAATATGTAGAAAAAAGATATGTAAATATTATTTGCTCTATTAAAAATTCATTTTATTTAAAAATGTGCTATTTTTACGTTTTCTATATCTTCAAATGATAAATTTTGAATAGAAATCTTCAGTATAGTTAATATATTTTGAAAAATACAGAAGCAATTTATATATTAATTGAATCAAATACATATAGCAACCAAGAAGTATTATAATAGAATATTGCATGAGGTCACAGAATAACTAAATGGCAAAACTAAATTCTTGGTTTTCTTTCAGCAGAAAACATAGATTTCCCACCAAAATTTCTCAATAAATTTTGTGTTCTGTCTCTGATCATTGAAAATATAAGGGAGATCAGTGGTGTAAAGAGAGAGGTTTGAGGGGTAGGGAGGAGGAAAGGGAAAAGGGGCTGTATAATGTAATTGACCAATCATGCTGTTCCTATGAATATACTACAGTGAATTCTTCCACATTTATGTATAACTTCACAGCATCAATTATAAATAAACAATAATTAAATAGAAGAAAAATCAGTAGAGCAGAGGAAGAAGCACAGGAACAAAGAGAAGGTGGGGGGAGGAAATACTGGGGACTGAAATGGAGCAAATCATATTTCATGCATGTATGATTATGTCAAAATGAGCTCCACTACTATGTGTAACTATCATGTGCTAATAAAAGCATTATTAAAATAAAATATCATTCAAATATCACAATAGTTCACCTTGTAACTAATTTACAATTAAATGTGCTTTGCAAGCGTTTTCTACAATTTAGTCATATCAATTTTTACATAGTCAAAGTATCTTTTTCCATATAGACATCTAAATTTTAGCATGATTTTATGCATGCTATACCGTGCAAAAAATCTGCACATTCAAGGTTGAAAAATTGTTTTCTGTATTTCATTTAAAGATTTTACATTTTTCTTTTTGTATTTACATATTAATGCTTTTTGTTTTGATTTGTGTTTTATTTTGTAAAAAGGAAAAACATATTTTAGATTTTGTTTTCCTATATGAGTAGCCAATAGAAATGAATATGCTGGAAACTTCTATTGAATAGCTCTGTTATATTACATATATTGAACCAATGCAGTGGTGCATGCCTGTAATCTCAGTACTTTAGGAGGCTGAGGCAGGAGGATTAGGGGCTAAAACCCAGCCTCAGCAAAAGCAAGGTACTAAACAACTCAGTGAAACTCTGTCTCTAAATAAAACACACAAAAAAAAATAAGAATGGGGATGTGGTTCAGTGATTGAGTGCCCCCTGAGTTCAATTCCTGGTACCAAAAATCAAAAAACAAAAACAAACAAATAAAAATAAAACAAAGATTATGTATATTTCCAATTTTTAAAGAATATTTTATTTTAAAAAATTGATCCACATGTAACCTAATTTAATACATTTTTAATACCTATAGTTACTCCACTGTATATTTCTATGAGCCACATTTTTAAACATTGCCCCCCTTCAAACATTTTTTAAAATGAAGTGAAACAATTCCCTAATATAACTCATATGGGAATATCTTGCTATCTATCTATTTATCTATTCATCAGTTTAATTGATAGGACAAAGAAATGTTCAATTTTACCTATGGTGAGGATATAGTATATATTTTAAAAGAATGACATATGACTATCATATATTCCATTATCCAAAATTGATATATGTTAGGTAAACCATGCTATGTGTTTTAGTTAGTTTTTTCATTGCTGTGACTAAAATATCTTGTCATAACAATTTTAAAGGAGAAAAAGTTTATTTGAGGGCTCACAGTTTCAGAGGTATTATTCTATAGAAAACTGGCTCCATTCCTCAGGGCTCAAAATGAGGCAGAACATCATGGTGGAAGAGTGTGGCAGAGGGAAGTAGCTCACAAGACAATCAGAGAGCAAAGAGGACTCCACTCTGCCAGGTGCAAATATATACCCCATAGCCACACCCCCAATGAATCATTTTCTCCAGCCACACCCCACCTGCCTCCAGTTTCCACTCAGTTAATCCCAATAGGTATCACTCACTGATTAGGCCAAGATTATAATCCAATCATTTCTTCTCCAAACCTTCTTTTATTGTCTCACAGGTGATCTTTTGGGGGACAGCTCACATCCAAATGATAACAATATGTAAACAAATTGTGTATGTCATATTATGAGTCAGCTTTGAACTCCACAGATTAAGATAATTCCAATCATTCACCATGGCATCTAGCAGATTTAGACTCCATTATTTCTCAAGATCTCTGTTTATGTCCTTTTTTTCCTCATGCTCATTGTGTCCCTGAGAAACAGTATTCTTTCATTTCTGGTCCAAACCAATCTCTTCTCCTTTATAAGGACATTTGTGTGGTTTATTTCCTCTTTCTGATTCACTTTGCTTGGAATTTCACTTGATTTATGCCTATTATATTTTATCTTTCAACTCAAATGTGCCCTTGTAATAGAGGGCTTCCTGATCAAAAAATAAAGGTAATCCTTTATATGAAATTATCTGGTATTCACATTATCTTTTTTCACACATTTTCAAACCATATAAAAATTATTTGTTTTTCTTTCAGTAGCTTATGTTTCCACACTAGATTATAATATCTAAGGTATGAATAACCTTAATTTTTATATTTCTCACTTTTCAATCTACAGAACTTAGAAGAACAGCAGTTAGAAACCTTGCACGTTCAAATCAATTTGATATTTGCCTAACAAAGACTGAAAAAATTGATGACACTATATTCCTATTTATTATCCAATTATTTTAAATTATTAGTCAAAATGATATATCCATGAATTTTACTTTTCTAATTTATTTTGCAAAATTATCAAGACTATTTAGTTCATATACTTCCAAACTACATAGACTAAAAATAACCAAGCCCTTAAAATTTACATTCACAAAAGTAAGATAAATGTTAATTATGTAAGTTATATAGTTTAACAATTAAAACCAAAGGTCTATTTGCTCAATTGAATCCAATATACTCTTCAATATAAATCATAAAGAATTTATCATAAATTAATATTAATCATGAAGAATTTGCTGTAGTACATTTCTGTAGTACTTTCTCTTTGCCAGGAAAAGAGAAAGCATGGAAGTATTACATAAAATGTGGTTGAAATGATGTACTATGTGATCTAGATATATGTAGATGGAAGCCTAGAGAGAAAGTAGCTTTATATATATATATGAATGGGTAGATGGGTGGAAAATGAAAGGAGGCAAGGAATAAAAAGAAAATGGAAAATAAACTGTATCCTTGATGATAGCATTACTACTTGTAATAGATAAAAGAGATTAAAGTATCAGGAAAGAAGTCTATACTATTATAAAATAGAGTTCTGAATGTAGAAATTTCAACAGCTAAGCACTTGCTCACCAATATATATGTTGTTATTCTCATCATCAGTGGCCAATTTAAAATCAAGATGCGTATCATGATTCCAAAGATGGGCATCATGAGGATTTATGGGTTTGCAAGGCGACATTGTTGGATCTGTAAGGCCTATGACTGTTGAAATCACATATGATAATAGCATGATGTGAGGTGAAAGAAGATTTATCCAGGAGCCAAAGCCCTTAAAGAATGCTAGACAATTCAAGGATCATGTAGAATTGATGTTGCTGATAACACATAACTTAGGAGATAGCTGCCCTTATTGAATGGAATCCAGTTCAACAGGGTATAGTTTTTACTTGCAGGTGAGGGATTCATATGCCAAAGCAATGGAGTACAGACAAATCAAGAGTACTCCCAGGGGCTGGGGTTATGGCGCAGTGGTAGCGTGCTCACCTAGCACGCAGGAGGCACTGGGTTCAATCCTCAGCACCACATAAAAATAAAATAAAGATATTCTGTCCACCTATAACTAAAAAATAAATATTAAAAAAAAAAAGAGTATTCCCAGACAAAGGTCAGAGGAACAAGTGGAATGGGTAAGTAAGTAGAATCATACTGAGAAGCTTTCAAAGGAAGCAGCATTGTTGAAAGAAAAATCATTTATGGTTCAGGCAAATAAAATATTTGATGAGTTACCTGAGGGTACAAATGAGAAGTTAATTGATATCTAAGTATGAGACATACTTTCATAATGTATAAAATGGAACTTTCAGGAAAGTATATAGCATTGTTATTTTTTATATTTTTCTTATTATGTTTACCATTTTAATATACCATGAAAATTAAGAATTCAGGGAGACAGAGTAAAAGTGCTTGTCACAGATTGAGTTGAAGTAAGTATAGACACAGCAATTATTCTACACATATAAGAAAGTGAGACCCTGTCTCACTTGAGATTGGCGGTCAGCGGAGCCAATCTCCCCAGGCCCCAGGGTGTAGGTAAAAATTTGCTTCGCCCTAGAGAGACACAAAGATACTGGGGACAAGAAACACACCGGGGCGAGGAGCAAAAAACACCAGTTTATTCTAGAAACTATAGAAGCTTAAATGCACTCTTGGACCAATCAGATCCAAAGGTCACAAACAAAGGGGTGCTCTTTGGCAAGAGCACAGTCTATTAGCATAGAATGGAAGGATGGAAGGGAAGGTATGGAGATGCTCCTATAGTGAGTGATGACAGAAATTTATTTTTTTATTTTTATTTTTGTCAGTGTTATGTGACGAGGTAGTGATAATGACTGAAAAACTTCCTAAAGTCTTTTGAGATTGGTGGAGGCTAGTATCGCTCTGAAACAAAGCAACGACAGCGTATTTTGGTTATGATTCAGAGGAAACTAGCGATCCACAGGAACAGTGGTTTACTAGGAACTCACTAGAGTTTGGAAAATGTTTAATAATAGATAGATGGTGCTTTAAGGATCTTTGGAAATAAAAATAATGCTTTGGACTTTTTATTTCAATTGCCTCATCAACTAAAGCAGATTGTGTTCTTGCAGACTATTTTTTAATAAGAAGAAACAAAGTTTTAATTATTTTTCAGAATTGCCACATTCTTAATTTCAGTTGAATAACAGCAAATGTCAAAGCTGGTTTAAATGTCGGTGCCATTTTTGCAGTTTTATTCCTGCAAGCAAAACACAGTATGAGACTCAATAGGAGAATGTAGTTTTATTCATTGTTTCCCAATACCAAAAGTTTTTCTAATGATTGATTTTTTTCAAACTAGAACATATTGCCTCAAGTAGTGCAAAGTATGCAACACATTATAGACTCATGGAAACTTTGATACAAACTCTGAATTGTTTGGAATATTTACTGACAAGCTTTTACTTCCCTCATATAAAACAAGTCTTTGTAGGTAATATTATGTGAACAATTAGTTGGTAACTCAGGACCAGGAATGTAAGTGATGTGCTCCCAGGGTTCTTCTTATAGAGAAGTCATGACAAATAATTATACTTGATTACCCCTAAGAACAGAAAACATAATACTATATGACACATGAACTTTCTTGTGAAGAATTCCCAGTGCTAAATCATTTTGCCTTTACATCTTTTGGACTCAAGAATATAGAATTGATAGAATGCTCTGGACAGAAATTGAATAGCCACATAAGCTTTCCCTCAATCCTGGATCCCTGAGTAGTACCCCTCCTTCATCCCTTCCTTGCTTGCTTTCTTCCTTTCTCCCTGTTTTTGGACTTCTTTCTTCTTCCTATGTTTCTTTCATTAGACAATCATGAGTGCTTACTCAAGGCAAGCAATGTTCTAGACATTGGATGTGTAGTAGTGAACAAAACTATGAGACATTATAGGGAAGAGACAAAAATATAACTTAAAAAAATACAAATGTTCATACAATTGCTGAGAATCATCTCTATTCTGCAGCTCAAAGATGTTGATCTATGATTTAGTGCCAAAGTAAGTTTGGAAAACATTACAGTTACATAGTAAATGGGCTTGTTAAACAATTCATAAATATCCAGAAGGGAACATTTAAAATGGAACATATTATGGCATAATGGAGTTAAAACCAATTCACCAAATAATTTAGGCAAAATAATTCACTCTACAGACAAACACTAAAGGCCATCCTAAATTAATTTAATTTTTGGTCTATGTTGATCAGAATATTTAAATTTCAGATGAAGTAGATGAGCTTTGTGCTATTTTGACCCAGATTATCAGAATTAGGTGGTAAATTTAGAAATAATTTTAACTCTAAACACAAATACTGTTCCTACTCATTTGTATGTAGTTCAAGTAAATCACTGGTCCTATATCAATGACTAAAAAAAATAAAATGCAATTTTTAAATTCATTTATTCATTCAGGAGTTTTCTGGAAAAATTATTATGAGCAATAAAATATTCCTGCTTTTAATTATTTGCATCCACCAAATGATGACATTGAATATATACAACATCTTTAAAACCTTGCAAAGTTGTTCATGTAAGTATAACTTGTGAAATTTATAATATTTTTATACTCATAAAAGAAAAGGTAAATAAAGCACATTTGAGATATTCAAGGTTTGGAAATTCTTGTGCAGAATATCATATTGGCATTTATTCCAGGTCTCATGAGAGTTTGTGACATTAAGCAAAAAGTAGAAAAATTATTTATGCATTTTAATTATTTTTAGATCTCTTTCATGCAGGACTTTTCAAATTTATTTAATCTGGTGCTACCTTAGAGAAAAAGGAGTTTTGCATGGACCACAGCTGATTCCATCTGTTTCTACAAAAATAAAACAGCAATCATAGTGAGAGAAAATACTTTGCTTTGTATGTACATAAATAAAATGTAGAATTTAAAACAAACCAAAGCAACTCACCAGTATATAGTAATTTCCTGTCTTTTTCTAAGTTCACCTTGGGTTTCATTTTTCTCATGTGTCTCCTATTTTCTTTTATACTGAAGGTATTCAATGTATCTTTTAATGTTCTTGTAATTTTTTATACCTTTATTTTATTTATTCATTTATATGTGCTGCTGAGGATCAAACCCAGTGCCTCACACGCACTAGGCAAGCGCTCTAAAGCTGAGCCACAACCACAGTCCTCAATATAGCTTTAAAAAAAATTTTTTTTGTGGTTGTAAATGGATAGCATGCCTTTATTTTATTTGTTTATTTTTGTATGTGGTGGTAAGGCTCAAACCCAGTGCCTTACATGTGTTAGGCAAGCACTCTGTCCCTGGGCCCCAGCCCCAGCCTCTTCAATATATCATTATTGAAATAAATAAATTATATAGGCATAGGGCACAGTGGTACATGCCTGCAATCCCAGCTGCTTGGAAGACTGAGGTGAGAGTAACACAAGTTCAAAGCCAGCCTTAACAATTTAGGGAGTCTGTAAGCAAGTTAGAGAAAACCTGTCTCTAAACAAAATGTAAAAAAGGCTGGGGAAGTGCACTTGGGTTAAATCTTTGGTATAAATAAATAAATAAATAAAGTTGCACTGAGTAAGCAAGAACTTATTTAGCCATGGGCTACTTGGGAAAAAATTGAAGTGTTTCATCTACCAAAAGATAAGGAATGTGAAAATTAGAGACATAAAACACTAGTTTTTTTTTTTTTTTTTTTTTTGAATTCACAAGTTTTCTCAAGGACTGATGGATTATTTACTTGAAAATAGTAGTAGTTAGGAAGCATTTTGGTTTGCACCAAAGATATCTTAAATTAAGATGGTGGAACACCTTAATCTTAGAGTGTTCTCCTTATTAGTGGTGGATTTGAACAATCATCAATAAATTTTTAGAAACCCACAAAAACATTTATTGGGCAATGTGTGTTTCCAAAATTTTGCTATAGCAATTTAATAGTTTGGAAAATGAGTGAAGTAAACTTCCCTTCTAGTCTTCACAACTCAAAGTAGAAAGGAACAGAAGATGAGAACACAGAAACCTGAAAGACTTCATAAATATACATGTTAGTGGGAGATTGGATTTTAATAGCGTTGTGGAAGTTCTCATAAGGTGAGTAAAATGAGTCTCAAGGCTTAAATGTTGTCTTTATTTATAGAATGCTTTCCCTAATGGCATTTTGCATAAAATAAGAAACATTTATGGTATACTTATTTCTGGAAAAAATAGGATTGTCTGTTAGTGTTGTCAGGAAGAGTAAGGCAAAGGAAACGTGAGGGCATTTTCATAAAAGTGTCTGTACACTGATGGAGAGATTTGAGGAAATGACCTGATAATATCCAAATCATGATGGGAAGAAATAAAACATGAAGTATGAGCAAAAGCAGTTATTATCGTTTCAATGCTTTTTGTCAATTGAATTTCTTATACTTTGGCTTTAATAGAAAGTATATAAAAGGAGCCTTTGTGCATCTCTCTTGATGTTTCTTCAGGAATTAATGATCAATTCTAATTAAGCCTTGTTAATATTTGCGGTTGGCTTGTTCTGATCCCTTTCAGTGTCTGAATAATCAATAATAATTCATGTTAATTAGCCAATGTTTGAACAATATCATATTTTTTCTTTGCTAAATCTCATCTTGCCCACTTAAAGAGATTACTTCCATAAAGTTCTCTCTCCTTATTTCTATTTCTTGCTCTCTTCTTTTACCACCCGCCATTCATATGCACACATACACCACACACAAGTGCACAAACACACATGCATTTTGGTTTCTGCTCAACTTAATCCTGTCCAAATCCTAGTTAATTTCTAGAGATTAGAATAATTAGCTTACCTGACACAAAAAGTCTATGGAACTATTTATGTAAACCTATTTAACAAGTCATGGTCCAAAAGAGAACTATGTAATTATGACTAATCACTTTAAATTATAAGAAAACTTTCTATCATAGCTTTTGTTATCCATTTTTTTTTTTTTTTTTTACAGTGGCAGAGATGGAGTACATTGTTTCATCAGTGATCCATGTGGATTAAGACCCGAAACAAGTTTTTGTATTGCATTTTAGAGGACAGATTTGGATAAATAATGAAGACACTTTAATGGGAAAATACCTTCAAGAATGAAACTTGTGAATAATATAACTAGAATGCTAATGCTATAAGTCAAGTGAAGTGTCTATTTCAACATCATTACTTTGCCAATGTCTTCTTTGTTTTCTTTATTTTTGAAATCATAGATCATATTCTCCAAACTATCTTACAGAAAGAGATGGGTGAGTAATGGGCCAAGATGTGCCACTCTTAAAATTATATAGCAGTTTAATCATGTTTGAGGCACTGGAGGCCAATGGGAGCTGCAGTTTTACAGGGAAATGAAGTAGCTTAAAAGCAGCCAAGCTCTCTCAGTGATGTTTCCATCCGACATTGTAAGAAGAGAAGCCAAACATAGTTATATAACCAAAAGATAAACTAGGGATAGCAGACACAACAGAAAGTTTGAAGCTGGTGTAGATATGATTTTGTTTCTTCAGGGAGTCATAGTTCCCTTGTTCATAAATTATATTGCTTTTATTGTCTAATCTTTCCTCTCTCCACAGGTATAAGTAAATATCATAGGTTATATTGTTTTTAAAATGTCTAATCTTTCCTCTCTCCACAAGTATAAGTAAATATGTGACCCTGGACAACCTACTGAGCATTTAACCCTCCAGGCTAGAGTAGCTGGTATAAGATTGGCATGTGATCCAAGTTGACACAGAGTCCTATTCCTCTACATTTTATGTTAGCGATGGCAGGAATAGTGACCTCTTTTTTTCTGGTACTAATATGGTGGAAGGATATTAAGCAAATAGTAATACTCTTGGAGAGAATTGATGTCAGCACATTTCAGAATGTTGTTAGCTTTATTTAGAAATAAGGCTAAGATAGAGAAATAAAAATCACCTTAGCCACACAATGAGTATTGTTTGGTACCATATTTACCCTAAATTTTTTGATAATTCTTGCCCTTTTGTAAGCAATTTTGAATTCAGTTCTGTTACATGCATAAAGTCATATAGCTGTTCAATTCTAAGAACATTGTATATTTTGGAGAAATTATAATGACTCTTGGGAGTCTTTATCTTTTCATTTTGTGAGCAATTTATTTTTGGTTTTGTGATTAATCAAGATAAATTTAACATAGCACAAAGTTTAGAATTCAAACATATGCATTTCATAAGATACTTTTGGAGATTTGAATGCAAGATAAAAGTCATGACTGCCAACATTAAAGGCTGCTGCAATGACAGCTCAGAGAAGTACATTTTAAAACAGTAACACAGAGGTGAGAGGGTATTATAGTTATTTCCAAACTAAAAATGGTAGAAATGGAAGATCATCTTTTGGGAAATAAAAAGATCTCAGGAACTAAAAGATGCCCCATAAAGATTGTTTTAAAATGACAATAGAGTTAATAGTTGGCATGGTCAAAATAGAGGAGACAATACTGACACTATCAAGGTGATAAGATGATAGCTTTTGCTCTTTATATGGAGGTCCTAGAGGAATCTTCTTCCCTTTCCCAGTCTCTCCTGTTTTCTTATCATTTTTACAGCTATGCTAACAGTTTCTTTGCTGCTTTTCTAGACATCCCTAACATCTTCTCCATTGTTTTTCAATCCTTAGCTGACTGACTGGTCCTATGCCAATACCACATATTTTAGATTTTGTTATAGAAGCACTATGTTTCTGAGTAACAATCACCATGCTATCCTTTAGTGCATGGCAAGCCATCCTAAAATGCTGATATTTGATACAACCATCAGGTATCTGCTCACAATGTTCTGGGTTGGCAACTTGTACTGGGTTCAGTAGGGACATTCTTAACTGGTGTTTTCTGGGCTTCCTCAAGAGGCTCAAGTCAGCTGGCAAGTCTCCCAGGGCTGGATAGTCTAAAAAATCTGGCATATTGTGTTTCCCATGTACAACTACTCCAATATATATTCTATTCCAAAGTATTTTTTACCATGTAATATTAACATGCCTGCATTAGAGATCTGGGTGTTCTCACCTTGAATTAGATGGGCCTATCCCAGATGTATAATTTCCAAAACTAGTTTTAAAAAGGCTATATAATTTGAAATCTGTCTTTTTTTCTTGAGGAATCCATTTTTCAAAAGCCAACCATGCTGAGAGGAGTGTCAAACTGGCTCACACAGAAAAACCACATGAGAATCCGCTGTGGAGAACTGACACACTCAGCTTAGAGTCAGCATCCACCACCTGAGATAAGTTAAATCTTCAGATGATTTAAATTTACAGCCTTTAAATTGCCCCAGCTGACAAGTGTATCAAATATAGCTAGACCTGCCAAATTCTTCCTAAATACTGTGTTCTGGAGAAAAGTAAATGCTGTTTTAAACCACTTTTGGGGTGTTTTTATACAGCATGAAATGGCTAAAACAGATGGCCTCACACATATGTCTGGTAGTTTGTAGGCTGTCCGCTAAAGGCTTTTAGTTCTGCTCAAAATGGTTTCTCAGAGTAAAAGCTAACTCAGGCTCATTCACATTTTGCTTTCACATGTTCAAGCACAGAGAAAGAAAGGGCAAGCCTCAAATGTACAGGCTCTTCTAAGCCACAGCTTGTATCATACTTGCCAACGTCCCACTGATAAAGCAGCTTATCTGGATTCTGTTCATAGAAAAGTTCCTTGGTCATGGGCCCTGAAAGGTACAATATGTGTTCTGACAGCACCCACCTTCTGGCACTAAATCAAACGTGACACACAGTTATTGCATATGCAGTTTCCTTTTTGTGTAAGTACCAAAAATTTCCTGGGATCCCAGCCCCAGGAGTAGCTGTGAATTTGGAAAACTTTATAAGATGTAATCAGTCTTGGCAGTTTAAGTATGATATGGAATAAGGATTAGAGATTTTTCAGAAGACCATCAGATCACAAATTCTCATCTAAAATAGGTTAAAAGGAGTCCTACAGAAAAGACCAGTCTGTTGACATTTTTTTTACATTTGAAAGCTTAGTGGGAGTACATTCTACAGAAGGACATTATAAATTCTCATCTAAGGCTGTGTGACTTAGGTTAAAACTTCTCTAATTTTTTCTCAGTTGTAACAAGGAAGGAAATCTGCTACTAACTTATGTAATGATAGATGTGGAAAACTCCTTCTGAAGGTCAAAAACTCAGGTTCAAATTAAGATGGTATTCCATAATATTCCCCACAGTGTAGAGAACTTCATGTAGAACTAGCTATCTGTGAACTAAAGAACTTTCCACCTAAAACAAAGGCATAGTCAACAAACTCCTTTAACAAAAGACTAGGCTTCTTTTTAAACATTTTAAAAATATTTATTTTTAACTGACAAAATATAATTATATATTCTTATGGAGTATAATGTGATGAATTGATAAATATATTAGATATAAATACATTAGATGATATAAATATATTAGAGAAGAGACGACCATCATTCCAAAACTGTTTTCATTACAGCATTCAAAAAATGATATTTTGAAATAGATATTTATAGTTGTGAAGCAAGTCTGATTGGCCTGAGGGTGAGAGTTGAGCCTCACAGTGGTAAAAACAGCAGTATTCTATGCACTTGGAAAGACCTGGTGAGAGAGCATTCTATCAGAGGAGGCTGGGGAGGGGACAATTGATTGTGAAAAAGAGAAAAGGAAAGCTCTGGGGCACAGGATGAGCACAGAGGCTGTTGGAAATCTTCACAGTAGCATGTTCAGAGCATTCAAAGTATATTTAAAGGGTATTATTAGATGGAATCACTTTTGTAGAAATAGCACTTTCATAGAATAAAAAGTTTTGAACATTTCATTTTGTTCAAATTAATAACTAGGAAAAAAGAAGCTCTAGTACAAATTACTTTCTCCATTTGTATTATATGAAGAATGAGTATCCCTATCATATGTGGAGTTGTACTATTCTCTTAAGGTTTCTGATGTATGGATGTGGGTTGCTAGGCAGGGCCTTGGGTGTCTGTCTATAATATATAGTTTTATCATGATGGTCCCTAATACATGCTAAGTTTGCTTTACCAATCAAATGCAAAGGAATGAAAAAAATATGAAATATGATTAATTAAATAAGAAATAAATCTTGACAGCTGCCAAATATTTAGAAACATTCCTACAGTAGGAACATGGTACACTACAGAATATGGTAAGCAGGTCTTAGCATTACATTAACTGCCACTGCATGGGGCTGAGGAAAGTCATAATGACAGGTGTAGGAAGGAAAAGATTTGGTGGGAAGGAAGGGCATAGATTTATAATAAGGACCAAAGATGCCTTGGCTTAGAAATTCATCCCATCTCTGCATCACACATGCACACAAACACACATACAAATGAATATGTACCTCCAGCATTGGAATACAAATCAAATCATTGTGTTCTGGATGAATTTGATTGCTAACAACACACAAATTATGCAATATATGAGCATAATTTGATGGAAGTTGTTCTGCATTGAAGGTTTTGACATCTCCTTGGGAAACACAATAGCCTACCAACAGAGGAAGTACAGAAAAAAAATATAGTACCTCTTTTAGAATTTCTATAGGAATTTGAAGAAACATGATGATTTGTTTCTTATCTGATCACATAAAAACAAATATAAATATTTATTTGTTTGAACAAATGTCTAAAGTAAATATCACTTATAATTAAAAGTGCCAAATTCCACTTTATGAAGCTCATTGTTCTCTTATGCTTATTTGGAAATGAGAAATTTCCATATAGTGTTGTCATAGAAACAAGAGAACTTCATGCTTTTTCCTACTGTGGCTGCTGGTATTACAGTAATTGGGCCATATTACAGACTTTGATTTTCCACCCGTCATGGATGTACTTGATTTTATTATTACAGATTGTGAGGATGCTATATCAGAAAACATTTCCTAGACCTCACAATGGAATGCACTTAAGAATAAACACACTGTTTATTTAGTAATAGAATCTGTGAACTTGGGTGGAACTTTTACTTTTCAAATAATATGAGACATAGAAACCTAGAACACTGAATGGTATTCTTTTTCTTAAATCATAAATTTCCAACCCCAGCACCTGAACATGTTTGGGAAAAATTACCATGACAGGTCATGTTCAACTTCCCAACTACAAATCGGCTGCATGGTTCTGCAACTTTCTCATATCTAGTTACTGCACTCCACGAGCTCTGGTGTATTTTTATAGGCATCTGTGTAACACTTACTCAGCAGTGCACTGTTGGTGATCAGAAATAACCAAAGGCCATATCAAGAGCTTTCCATCCTGTGGGGACTCCAAATTCATATATGACTAAGTCTAATTCATGACTGCTTCCAGTGAATCTAAAGAATAATCAACAAAAAGTGACATTGAGAGCTAGAGAAGAGTGAGACTAATTTTACAAAGAGGTCATTTTCCCTTATTGTAAGGGGAATAGAGTTTTGGTATTTTGTTTGTTTGCTTTTTGGTACTGAAGATTGAATCCAAAGGTACTCTACCACTGAGCTACATGCCCAGCCCTTATATTTTCTTTCTTTCTTTTTTTTTCTTTCTTTCTTTTTTCTTTTTTTGAGACAGGGATTTGCCAAGTTGCCCAGAGTGACCATAAACTAGCCATTTCCTACCTCAGCCTCTTAAATAGCTGGAATTACAGGCATGTCACACTGTGCCCAGCAGGAAGAGAGTTTTAATTGAAAGATGGTGTGGGCAGGGGGAGTTCTTGAAGAAAATAGACTACCAGAGGTATGTTACAAAGTTGGTTGAAAATTCATAAGCATAAATATTTATATTTCAAAAGATCAACTCTTTTTGAAATAATATTTGATTTTTTAACAAAGTCTATACATTACCTCAAGGAAACAAATACTAAAAAACTCACTAAGTGAAAAAAGTTACACTTTTATTTATGCCAAACTATCCTTGACTTGGCATCACTTTTCAAATGGATAGACCTATTTTTCACAAAATGGGATTTACTGAGCAAATCCTTGAACTCTCATTTTATCACTGTCATGATTTAATGAAGTCCATTATACTTCTGTCTTCACCTTTGTCCAAGAAAAAAATCCTTTTACTCTCATTTCCTATTCTCGCTTCTATCATGACACTTTCCTGCCATAATCATTACCTTCCACATGACACATATTGAGCATGGTGCTTGAATATACAACCAAAGGAACAAAATTGAATGATCCCTATTTAAAACAAATAAACAAAAATCTACATATACAAATAAAATGTTTTTCTTCTTGAAAATAAAGATGAGAATGTTTTCATGCTTATATGTCCAACCTCTACATTTATGTGCTCAATAAATTCTTATTAAGTTTGATCTAGTGGCATTATTCACTTAACAAACGGGTTTATTACAAATAATATCATCTTTTCTAATGAACTTGCAATTTATACAACTTGTTGTTTTGATAATATTCTATTTTGAAAAAAGAAAAAAAAACTTTTACCAACAATTCCTCCTGGCCAAAAACACATAAAAATCATGAATTCCATAGTAAAAATAAAACATTCACAGCTTATATTTCAGTTATACACTCTTCTTCCTTTCCCAGGCCATTTATTGTGCAAAAAGTCCACTCTAAAATACATCAACTTATATTTTCTCCCTTTTATCACACTTCTTCTTTAAATTCCAGTCTAGAAGTGCGTTAGTCACCTTTCCATTACTATAATAGAATACCTGAAATAATCAACTTATAAACAGGAAAGGTTTATTTGAGTTTCCAGACCATGATCAATTGCCCCCATGACTTGTGGGACTGTGGCTAAAAGCACATCATGGTGAAAATGCAGGGCACAGCTATATTAAAGGCCATGGAACAAAAAGAAAATGGAAAAATCCAGGAACCTACAATTCCTTTTGGGGACACACTCCTAGCTAAAGACTTCTGGCTAGATCTTACCTCCTTAAGATCCACAGCATCTCCCAGTAGCACCACACTGTGGACTGACTTTTTAATGTATGGACATTGGGGAAATAATACCCATATTCAAAGTATACCAAGGAAATAGTAAAATCACTCTTAAAACTTCAATGACCCACTTAATAAAAATCAATTCTCTTTCTTATGATGCCCCAGAATAAGCCTTGTTCACATTCATTCAATCTTTGATGATTTTTTATTGACTAATTTATTGAATCATGTAAGATTTGGAAATAAAGAGTTTAATAAAATAAAATGCTGAGTGCTGAAAAAACTAGATACAAAAATAGGATTTTAAGAAAATCATTATAAAACAAGTTGATAAAGGAAAAATACTGAACATTCTCCTTTCATAATCATTTGAATGCTAGACCTGAATATTATTGTTCATAGATTCAAATACAGAATGACAATATGTTATCTTTGTATTGATTCATATAGGACACTTAAAGCACTAAGCCATAAATGTACATCTTAAATACTGAAAACTAAGTATCTGTGCAATACCCACCCAGTGTGAGCAAAAGAACATTGTAACATTGTCAATAATCCAAAATGGATTTCCTGATCACTGCCTGAAACAAGTTGTAGTTATGTTACTGAGTTACTTGTTTTTCTTAGTAGTTGTGTCCACCTATATATGTATCTAAACAATAGGATGTTTCTTCTGTGCTAAATAAATGGAATCATAGAAAATGCATTCATTTGTACCTAGCTTCTTTTAAACACCATATTGCTGGTGTGGGTAATCATGATTCATTCATCTACACTGATGAATATTTTTCCGCTACATGTATGTAAGTATATACATGTGTATGTATATGCACACACAGTATATATATGTATATATACACATACATATGATTTATCTATTTTATTTTTTTATGTTTTAAATTGAAAAATAAATATATGTTTTATTGTGTACAGCAGGATATTTTGAAGTACATTATATCATGTTTATGTTTAGATTTATCTAAATAATGCAGTTACCATTTTTGTGGAGAAAATACATAACATTTCATCATTAAGTTTGATTATTTTGCTATACAAAGGAGCTCTTAAAATTTATTCCTCCTAATTAAATGGAAATATGTATTATCCTTTTACCAATGTCTTTCCTTCTATAAAAATCTGTATCATTACCAGTTTTAGCCTATTTTGATAACTATTGCTGAACATATTTAGACACAGAAAACCTGGCACACATAAGAACATATTATTCTTAGGAATCGAATTGCTGTGTCATAGGATAATTATATTTAACTTTACTGAATAATTAAATGTAAAGCTTCATTAACAGCACATAAGAGTTAATATTGCTCTACAAAATCTTCAATATTTGGCTTTAAGATACTTCAAATATACTTGTCAATCTGTAAGAATATAGTGTCATTATATTTTGGTTCATTCTTAAGGTTTTGTAAACTAATGAGGTTAATAGGTTTTCCTGAATAAATTCTTTTCTTCTTCAGTACTGGCTGGGGATTGAACCCAGGGCATTGTGCATTCTAGGCAAGCATTCTACCACTGAGCTATGTCACCATACCCTTAAAAGAGCTATTATTGAATATTTATACTTCCTCTTATATGAAATTACTGTTTAATTATTTTGCTTATTTTATTATTGGGTTGTTGTCTGTCTTTGGAGAATTAATCTATAGAAGCTTCTTACATATTGCATAAATAAGCACTTTTTATTACATATGATGCAAATATTTTATTTTTCTTCTACAGTGCTGTAACTTGCTTCTTTCTTTCTTTCTGTCGTTCTTTCTTTCTTTCTTTCTTTCTTTCTTTCATTTTTGGAAAGTTTAATTTACAGCTCACAATTTCAGAGGTTTCAGTCCATAGACAGCTGACTTCATTGATCTGGGCTCGAGGTGAAGTGAGATGTCATGGAGGAAAGGTGTGAAGGTGGAAAGAAGCTCAGACTTGGCAACAAGGAAGCAGAGAGAGAACTCTGCTCCACAAGGACAAAACATATACTTCAAAGGCCTGCCCCCAGGGACCCATCTCCTCCAACCACACCCTACCTGCCTATAGTTACCACCTAGTTAATCCCTATCAGGGGACTATTGCACTAGTTATGTTAAAAGGATTTTCATAATGCAATCATTTAACCTATAAACTTTCTTGCATTATCTCACACATGACCTTTTGGGGAATACTTTGTATTTAAACCATAGATATGCATTTTACCTCACCTCCCAGCCCTTCCTTTGAAATCTCGGTGGAAGCCTCCATGACTCCCTAACTCCAGTATCCTTCATTCTTGAAAAATCATCACTACAGGATTGACACTAAGGTTTGCTGCCAACTTGAACAACAGTCAAGACTTCTGGGACCATGACAGCAGCAGTCTCTGAGTGCCTGGGTGGCTAAGCATGGTGAAACAACTTCCAAGGCACCTCTGTGCAAGTGGGGTGCCCCACTGGCACCCTGCTTTTTTCTGGATATATGTTTTTAAGAAGATGTTGATATTCTAAATTATGATACCAGCATGAGCAACTGGTAATCCTTATTAGGATAAAGGTGGGTCCAAAATGGATTAAGACCTTGAGGAAAAAGCAAACACACCAAAGTCCTGGATTTATCTACAGATATATATTTATAATACAATCCAAAGATACTGCAGATATGTTATGATTTATTTCCCCTTAAATGATGAATAAAATATCCTGTTCATATGATTGATGGAGTCTAAGAAATGCACATTTTTTTTTGGAGCATTAACAAATGAGTGAACACTGGTCAAGAGAACCATTAATTTAGGAAGAAATACTTGATTTTGCACTTAATTGAGAAAAAACTGAGTTGAATATATAGATCTGAGTTATCAGCCACCACAAGATAGTATACCTGAGAGTAGATGAGATCTTCCAAGTGAGATATAGAGTAAGAGTAGATGGTATTAAGGATAATTAAGGGCATTAAGGATAATTCTCAATTAGACAATATTTATCTTTAAGACATTAGTAAGTTTTGAGATATTAGCTCCTTTTTAAATTTTTAAAATGTATTCATTTATTTTTGCAGTACTGGGGATTGATCTCAGGAGTGCCTTACCACTGAGCTTCATTGCTGATACCTTTTTTTATTTTATAATTTTGAGACAGGGTCTTAATAAACTGTAAAGAGTCTCCCTTAGTTGCTAAGTCTGGCCTTGAACTTGCGATCCTCTTACCTTAGCCTATCGAGTTACTGGAATTACAAATGTATGCCACTATACCTGGTGAATTTTGCTTCTTAATGGACCTATAAAAGTAGAAATCACAAGATCATGTGGTATAACAAAATTTGTGGGAAGACAGCATATCAAATTGGTTAGGGTATTTGATAAGATGTCAAGAAAAGGAGGAGGCAAAGCGTAACCTTGGACTGACAAGTTTCTAGAAAGCAGTGGAACATCAATCAAAAGCAGTCAGTAAAGATGCAGGAAAGGGAGGGAAATAGTAGGAAGGAAGGGTATCATTCAGGAAATAGCCTTAGCTCTTCAATAGCTGTTATCTTCCTGTATGTTGATAGGAAAGGAAACAGACACATCAAGGTGAAGAGGAGAGAAAAAGGATAGAAGTAATAAAAAACAAAATAAAATTCATAGCTCTCCTTTTGACTGCAGAGGTTGGGAATTATCATCCTCATAGTAAGACACTCTCCTACATTCTGTGGCACTATTCCTTGTTTATACCCACTTTAAGAGTGGATGGTATTTATATGAATGATTATCAAATCCTGGAATATCTCCTTTGGTCTAGTGATTGAGCCATATGCATTAACAACAGCTTTTTCTTCAGCTGGAGCTCAACCTTATGCATCTGTGTGCTAATTCTAGAGAAAAGAATTATATTGTAAGATTATACGAACACACACCTAGACACACATGTGCATTCAATTGTCTACTGACCAACTAAATAAAACACAATAGATTAAAGCAAGGAGATTCAGACCTTTAGAAGATGTACTCATGAGTTTCATTTGTTTGCATTAAAAATAAATCCATATGTTAATACTTTCTAACTATAAAAAGAACTGTTTACAAAGTATATATTTTACAGTTTAAATTTGCTTGGGAATGAAAAGATACTGAAAAAATTGAATAGGAAATCCTAATATAAATATAAAAAATGTTATAGGGAGATTAGAGGGTGGATTTCTACCAAGTTCCAATGGCACATCAGTCAGAGACTTCTCATCCACCTTATGGACTATGAATATGCCTTATCCATCAAAGTCTGGCTGTCATTCCTAAAGGATACTGGTCGATATGTATATGTGATGTTCTTTATATTAAATTTATTTTCAAAATTAAAAATCACACATAATAATTATATTTTAAGGAGCATAATGTGATAATTCAATATATTTCTATAACAATGATTAATTCAAGTTAACTAGAAGTTATCACTCAAATATTTATCATTTATTTGTGTTGGGAACTTCTGAATTCCTCTATTCCTTTCTTGATATCATAAAATAAAATCATTGTAAAGTATAAATAAACTACAAATATATAGTTTAAAAAAATATAAGCTATAAATCATTGTAAACTATAGTCACTCTAGTGGTATGCCCACTAGTGGTCTGTGAACTTATCTCTCTATGTAATTGTATTTTAGTACATATTACCCAAGATCCCTCTATCCTACAACTCTTTCCCCTTCCTATCTTCCAGGGACCACTACTTTATTCTTATTTCTATGAAAACAACTTTTTTAGTTTCAATTTCTTCTCTTCAAGTTACTATGTGGTTTCTCTCTCCTCTTTAGACCCAGATTGATAGCTTCCTATGATACAATTATATAAGGCCTGGTTTGGAGTGATTGATTTTCCTTAAAGGAGAGATTGTTCGGTATTCCCTAAACAAACCATCAATAGTGTCTTTATGAAGAGACACAAGTGTTCAGTCTCTCTTTCTCAGGTAAGTTCATTTTTTTAAGCTCTAGCTTTGGCTCTAGGCTTTATAAACATTTGAATTCATTGCTGCTTTTTGATTCAGAGTTAATAGATGCCTGGTATTTTTATGTAATCTTGACTCTGCTATGCAGAGTCAAGTACTAAGATAGCTATGTTTGTTCCACCATTCAGACAAATATCACTATTTTGCTCCTTAATAATAGTGTTAAGTGAAATAATAAAAGAGCAGGATAATTAATAAGTGAAAATTGTTAACTTACTCTAGTGGTAGCAATTTAGAAGAGAATTGTCAAAAGACAATTACTCAGAGAAAAATGAAAGCAAGTATATAAGTGTCACAGTAAAAGAGCTTTCAAGATTAAACAGCTGTGATTCTGTGTGGTCCCAATCTATAGTCAGCTACCCTGATAACTAGATATGTCACCCAGCCATGCTACTTACAGACTCAGAGAAATACTAATCAGAAAATGAGAAGCTTCATCGTAGACAATGCAAATTAAAGGACAATAATAATTTTATACATTAGTACACTCAAAACACAATAATTATAATCTCTTTATTGAATTGGCAATTTATGTTACTTTAGTCACCAAGGCCAAGATAATACACAATTGAAAATCAGTCATTTATAAGGCAGTGGTGTTCAAAACAATTTAAATTAAGATTTAGACAAATGAAAAGTATAAAACAAACATCTTAAGTCAATTGTGAGATACTAATGACCAATTGTCTTTTAAAGAGATAAGTGAAATCATGAACCTTGAGTTGCTTTCTAAATAAGGGAATCTGTGGTTCCATTAACCAGAATCATGCTACCCATAAAAGAAAGATGGGACAACTGATAGATATTTATCATTGTTTAGATTCTCTATGTTCTTTTTGGGTTTGTTGTTTGGTTTGTTGGTCAATTAAAAATTTTTATTTTTTTCTGGTACTGGGGATTGAACCAAGGGATGCAGATGCTCTACCACTGAACTATCTAGCCATTTTTATTTTTCATTTTGAGACAGGATCTTACTATGTTATTCCCTCCTGTGTAAGTGGGATTATAGGTATGTGCCGCTGTGCCCAGAGTGGTTGCTTTTCTCTGATGTGATCTATCAATGAGTGTCATTGTTATGAGATCATTTCTCACTTAAATTGCATTTATCTCCATTTCTGTATGTCAGGTTAAATTATAGGATATAGACTAACTCTAGGGCTTTGAAGTGTTACATGACTAGTTTTGAATCCCTGTTCTGTCATTCCTTAGGTGTATGAACTTGTTCAAATCATAAAACTTCTCTGAGTTTCCTTATTTTCACTTACAAAAGAGAATAATAAAACCTACATTGATTTTTGTTGCATAGATTAAATCAGAGTAGTTGTAAAATCTTTCATTAAGTTCAATCATTCCTGTATCATACAATCACAACAAATGATTTCAATGACTGCCAATAATGTCATTAGTCAACATTACTTAATTTAATTACATGGTATCTTTATGTCATTCAGAATCACTCTTGATTTTTACACTTTCTCTGTGGATTTTATCTTTTTGCAATATAAAATTACGAAACTCATATGCTTAATGTTCCTGTCCAGTTTAATAAGGGTATTATTTTATTTTTTCATTACCATGTATATTCTTGCATTACTTATCTTACTTTTAATATTAATATATTATTTTGCTTCATTTATTGCATAAGGCATAGCATTAGATGTTTTGGGGGATTTATTTTTCTTAGATTTATTTTTGAAATAAGTTTTTATTACAATAGTTCTGTTTGGCTCCAAATTATTTTATTTTATGCTCTCTTGAATAATATGCCTCCATCTATTAAATTTTAATGATACAGTCCATTCAGTTTTCAATATTCTAGAATGCTTTTATTATCTCTTTATATTTAAAAATAATATTTTTATCTTCCTAAAGAAACATTTACACTTAAAATAAATATATCCAATTCTTCTCTAAACCGTAGATTAGGATAGGGCACAAATTCTCTTCTCACCATCCTCAGCCATCCCATACACATCTAAATATCTAAAAATATATATACATACACAATATTTATTTATTTCACATGATTTCAATCCTAATATTTTGCTTAAACATCACATTGTAGAATCTATATTCTTTTAATTTTATATTATCATACTTCTCAGTATATCAGCACAAGTCTTTGAACAGAAAGAATACAATACCTGTGCAGATATAACACTTCTTACAGAAAAACAAATGCCCTCAGGTAATAATTTTTTACATTGATCTCCAGTAATCCTTAGACACACAAACTGTGACAGTTTTGATTACATTTCATTAATTAACAGCCTCTTGCAATGAAACTCTAGGTACATTTATCTAGATTCTATTTTATGTAATCTACTTGAACAATGATAAATATTAAAAGTTATAAATAAAATATTAACAGATTCCTCAGTTACCATTCTATAATATCATTTAGTTCACTGAACCTTTTACATGGAATTGGATGACAGTAAATTCAAAACTGAAGTGTAGAATGAGTACCCATATGCATGTTTGCAAATCGTAGTGGCTTTCATTTAAAAAATGCTCTACTAAATATGAAATTCAGAATGATTTATTTGTCTCATAGTGGTATCCGCGCAAATATTTCAGAGCTATTAGTAATGGTGAACGTTTTACCATTTGGTGAAATCACAATACAAAGTAAATTAAATAAACAAATTCAAGAGTTTCCAGTAGACACTTGAGAGATACTCATATTTAGAGATTATAGACAAATGAAGAAAAAGTAAATTAGTCAAAGAGCTAATCTTATATAACATCACAGAAACCAGAGCCTTGCACTGCAAGTATCCAAGAACTCAATAGAAGTCATCATAGAGTTTAAGAAAGAAACTAGGATTGAGAAACAAGTTATTTGTGATTACTCTACTGTGGTAATTCTCTAAGGAGTTGCAGTATAACTTGGTGTGGACTAAAGTTTTGGAAATGGTTATAAATCACACTCTGGGTCTTTAATAGTGCAGGAAAGCATTCATCGATTTCTTGTAATTAGAGATCTTTTTTAAGAGAATCATGAAGATCCTAGAATGTTTAAAGTTTTATGCTGAGGGATATAAACAACTGGTAAGGAAATTTGGAATAAGAAAAAAATTATTGGATGCTACCAATGGAAAACTTTATAGTGTTTATCATTCTTCTAGATTGTTTGATCCCATATTTTCATTGCTTTGAGCTGTTACTATTTTTCAAGTTACAAGTAATAGAAATATAAATTATTTTGTATGATATGCAAATAAATTATTTCCATTGGAAATTCTATTGATTTCTCTTCTTCAATATAAAATATTCTAATTTTTCATTGACTTGCGCATTTATTTCCCTAGTCTTACTCTAAATATGACTTTGTAAGAATTGTCCTTTGAATTTGTTGTAACACCTATTTCCTCATTAATAGTAAGTGAAATAAAATCTTCACCACATATTTTATATCTGCATAAATCTCATTATTTTATTTTTTATAGTTATTCTTTAAAAATTGAAAGCTAACAATTCAAGACTGATAAAGAGCTATCCACTGTAGTTGTATTTATACTTCTTACACTCCAAATGAGACTTTATCAAAAAATCCTTGCCAGCTTTTTAATCTGGTGAACTTTAGATAATGCAATTGTCCCAAGTCATTTTCTCCATCATTTGCCTTGAAAACTATAAGTCATTCTAACGAGGCAGTATTTTCTTTGTACTGAACCCACCAACTGGGATATCACATACTGCTAGGGTTGCAGATATTTCTAAGAATAAAATATAGTCAGGCCAAAGATTTAACAAGCAAGAAAGAAAGGACACGAAAATGAATATAAGAAATATATGCCAGGCATAGTGGTACATATTTGTAAATCCAGTTAATTATATATTCAATAATATATATTATATTATACTGCATAGATTATATTATATTGTATATTCATCTTATAAAGGAGCCTCAAAAAAGTGCTACAAATCCTCTTCATTCAGTCATAACTTGATCATGAGAATGTTGAAGAGGAGGTTGCTTGAGACCAGCAGAGTCTCATTTTTTATTTAAATAATCTTAAATTACTATTCCCATGTATAAATGATCCTAGTTCCCTTAAATGTAAAAGTTATAAGACTGAATTCCTATTTCAATTCTGTAAGCTGCTTTTTATATAGTAATATATTGTTAGGAAAAATTCTATAAAGTATGATAGAATTAATTACATGATATCTTTTTCTCATTTCCTCCAAAAGTCTGCATTGCCTGTCTGAAGTACCATTCATTATTTTATGGAAGTTGAAGAAAAATTCAATATGTTTTATTATAAATTCTGATATGTGAATATGAAATGCACTTTATCTGTTTAAGTATTTGTTGAATTAAATCTTAGGGGGAGATACTCTTCTACAAATTTTTAATTGTATTTCTTAGAAAAGTATGGAATGATACACTATGAACAAAAACTAAAGACATAATATATATATATCAGGGTTCAAGGAAAAAAGAATTATTTGCATATGCACTAATAATAGTTACTTACTTGATTTCAATTTGAAAACATAACTATAATACATACAGGAAAATCTAAGTTGGAAAATAAATGATTTCACATCCAAGAAAGTTTATATTTTTATTAGCATGTATTAATTGTACCAATCAGTAGGTTTCACTGTTACATTTTTGTCCATGGACACACTGTGCTTTGATCATGTCCACTTCAACGATGGATTAATCTGACACAATTTTCTTATGCACATAAATGAATATACCACAGTGAATCTCAACATTGTGCACATCCGCAAGGCTGGATCTTAACTAGAATATCCCATGCTTATATAAATATATCAAAATAGATTTTACTGTCATGTATAACTAGAAATAACAAATAATAATAAAAATAAAAATATAACAGTGGCAAATCAATTAAAAACTGTTCTGTGTTTAATTAGGCACAAAGTAAAATGTATTTAAAAATATTCTTTTTCTTTTGTTAGATATGAGCATTTGTTCATTAGTAGAATAGCAATGGTGTTTGGCACATGTGGTACAGAATCCCAGCTTTTCACTTATTGGAAGTATGACCTAATTTGTTTTACTTAATCTCACTGAGTCTATTTTTCTCATCTGGTTTCAAACTAATAGAATATTCCACCCTCACACTCCCAGTCTGCCTAAGAGTCAATAAAATAGTTAACATGAAAATGTATAATAATATTAAACCTCCTTTCTTTTGTATTCATAAAGTTGTTTACTTATTTGACATTCATGAACCAAAAGTTTGATTTAGGCATAAACTACAGTGTACAGAGTAAATTAAAACTGGAGATAGACTTCATGCTGAGGGGGGAGTGTTAAAAGGGAATATCACTATTTTTTTTCTTCTTATATAAAAAGGCTTCTTACAGAGCACAGTCTTAAACAGTAAGAGTGCCAATCACAAATGCTGTATGATTGTGCTCAGAGTGGGGTCTTCTTAACCACACACAAGTATTGAAATTGTTATCCATAAAAGAATATTCTCAAGGAAATATTTTCTAGGATTAATGGGAGCATGTGAAAGAAGAGATCCATCATACACACTTGGTGGATTACATAGATGTCTGTCTTCTATGTAAAGACATCTTCCCATGTGATTCTTTAGGTATAGTAATGAATTAATATTTGGGAAAAATATACACATTGAAAAAAAGATTTAAAGAATTGTGAAGGAGATTTGCTCTACCAGGCAAGCAAATATTTTAGAGCCATTTGTACTATGTTGGTGGTAAAAGAATGAATAAAATCAATGAAACAAGTGAAAACAATCAAAATGATAATACCAACAGCAGCATAAATGTGACATTTGAAAACAATGGCTAAAAGACTAAAGCATTACATAGTGGTAAGGTAAGTTAATTACTTAGATATAAAAATAAATATTTATATATAAAACAACATAAATACCAAGTAAATAAGAGTTATAAAAATAAAATATTAAAAGCAAATATAAGACATCTATAAACTTGTAAGGAAATAATAAAACAAAGATGAAATTAGCACAATATAAAACTATAAATATATTACATCAGAATAATAAAAAGTTTAAAATAATAAATTGGCAACATTTTTATCATGTATTAGATTTTAGCTTTCCTCATTAAATAGGGATTCAATTTGTATTTCTAAGTTAAACATTTTTAAATTAATTTTATTATTTTAAGAACACTTAACACAGTATTTTTACTCTTTCAAAATGTCTAAGTGCCCAATGCTGCACTGCTAACTACAGACACAAAGTTGTACATCCGCTCCCGATGAGCTCCTGGGAACAGAACTTATACATCTTGATTGTTGAAACTCTTTGCCTGTTGAGCAGCAGCCCATAGTTTATCTGTCCTCCCAGCCAAAGGCAAGCACCACTCTACCTTATGTTTCTCTGAGTCTGGATATTTAATACCTTCCTAGTGGTAGAATCATGTAGTATTTGTACTTTTGCAACTGGCTTAGTTCACTTCACTAACTGTCTTCTAGGTTCATCCATTCTGTCACATGGGGTGGAATATACTTCTTTATTGAAGGTTGAATAATATTCCATTGTAGTTTTTTTTTTGTGTGTGTGTGTACATTTTATTTACTCATTCATTCATTATCTTTTATATCTTCACTATTGTGACAAATACTGAAAAAAAAAATAGTATCTTCTCACGATCCTGAGTTCAGATCTTTCAAGGAAATATTCAGAAGTAAAATTAATAATGATATATGCTTCTATTTTTTATTATTATTATAATTTAAAAAATTGTATGACTTTATAGCACCATCATCACTTTACATCTTTATATTTCCATCAATGTACAAGGGTTCCAGTTCTTTTTTTTTATTTGTTCCTTTTAGTTATATATGACAGTAAAATTTATCTTGACATATTGTACATACATGGAGTATACCTTTCCATTCTTTTGGTTGTACATGATGTGGAGTTACACTGGTCATGTAATTATATATGAACATAGAAAAGTTATGTCCAATACATTCTACTCTTTCCTATTGTCCTAATCCTCTCCCTTTCCTTCAATCCCCTTTGTCTAATCAATAAAGTTCTGTTCACACCCCACTCCATTGTGTGTTAGCATCTGCATAGCAGAGAGAACATTCAGCCTTTGGTATTCTTGGATTGGATTATTTCACTTTGCATGATAGTCTCCAGTTACATTCATTTACTGAAAATACCATAATTTTATTCTTCTTTATGGCTGAGTAATATTTCATTGTGTACATGTACCACATTTTCCTTATCTATATTTTTGCTGAAGGACACACAGGTTTGTTCCATAGCTTAGATATTGTGAATTGAGCTGCTATAAACATTGATTTGGTCATGTCATAATAGCATGCTGATTTTAAATCTTTTGGGTATATGCTGAGGCACATGATAACTGGGTCATATGTTGGTTTCATTCCAAGTTTTCTGAAGAAACTTCATACTGCTTTCCATAGTTGTTGGACCAATTTGAAGTTCCACTAGCAATGTATGAGTGTACCTTTTCCCCTGCATCCTCACTGACATTTATCGTTACTTGTATTCTTGATTATTGCCATGTTCACTGGAGTAAAATGAAATAATTCTAGTTATGAATTCTGTTAACTATTATTTATTATAGAAGGTGTTTATTTCATCATCAATTCTGAAGATTAATTTTGCTGAATGTAGTATTTTTGGTTGGCATACATTTTTTTTTTCCAGAGCTTAGTATATATTATTTGATGACCTCCTAACTTTCAGGGTCTAAGTTAAGAAATCAGCTGAGATTCAGACAAGTTTGTCTATGCTGTGACCTATTGTTTTTCTCTGGCAGTCTTTAAGATTCTATCCTTATTCTATATGTTAGGCATTTTTATAATGTGACTTGGAGAGAGCCTACAGAATGGGAGAAAATCTTTACCCCATGCACTTCAGATAGAGCATTAATCTCTGGGATATATAAGAAACTCATAAAACTTAACACCAAAAAACCAAAAAACAAATAACCCAATCAATAAATGGACTATGGAATTGAACAGACTTTTCACAGAAGAAGAAATACAATTGGTCAACAAATACTTGAAGAAATGTTCAACATCTCTAGCAATTAAAGAAGTGCAAATTTAAACTACACTGCAAATCCATCTCACTCCAATAAGAATGGAAATTATCAAGAAAACAAGCAACAGACATTGGTTCCAAGATGGCAGCCTAGACAGACGCAGCATTCCTAGTCTCTCCAGGTCCAAGGTTTAAAGTACCGGAAACACTGTTTTTCAGTGAATTTTTAGGGGGAGGACACCTGAAAGCTGCCTCCATGCAGGAACTCCACTTGCATATCCTCAGGGTTGCTAGACGCCAGCATTTGCACAGGACCCCAGCTGCAAGGCGGTGCAGGTCCCCAGCCAGGGACCTGGTGCAGGACTTGGATCCAACCCCATGCAAAATCCACCAGCACCCACACAACATGCAGGACCTTGGGTTGCTCACCACACAAGACCCCTAGCAGTTGCTCCCACATGAAACTCCAGGTTCCCTCACAGAACCTCAGGCTGTTGCTCTTGTGTGGATCTCCATCTACCAGGCCAGAACTACCCCATTTGCCTACACCTGGGGACATGGGACAGGATATGGAGACAAACTTTTACATTTGCACAGCACACCACAGAGCTGCATTTTCGAACACGTCACCCAACACTACCACCTGGCCCAGCCCTTCACCCTATCTCTGAAGCAGACAGCTTCTTTCTGAGACTTTGGCTTCACAATCTTTGACAAGAATGAGCAGATACCAGTAAGCAACAGACAACTCAATCTACTGAAAGAGAACGGAAGTAATTCTGTTTATTTACATTGAGACTTTTAATTTTTAATTTTTTTCCTAATATTCCTTTTTTTGTTTTTTTCTCTTTTCTTCCTTTATTTATTTTTTCTTTTCTTTTTCTCACTCTTTTCCTGCCCTCACATCCCCAACATTTGTGAAACCAAATATTTTTTATACATTAGGCTATGGCAGAATGGGATATCTGATTAGTATACTACAGTTGTATTATATAGTCTCATAACTTCCACCTGTACATGTTTTATTTTTTCTTAATTTTTATGTCTCCTCCTTAGTTGTAATCTATTTTCTTTCTGCTTACTGGTCTTCCCCAAATGTGTTTCTCTTTTTTCTACTAATAGCCACCTTTTTTTGGATTCCTCTTTCATGCTTTCCATGATCTAATAACTATATCCTGACTTCCTACCTCCCTAACATCTCATCCTACACCCCATCCCTGGTTCTCTCTAGCCTGCCAGCAGAAACAGTAGACCCTTGTGCAAACCTATTGTTTCATTATAGATACTAATTGAATTCATAATTTGCGTATATAGTGACTAAGCTGTAAATGTATTTAGGAGCTATTAGGAGATAGTTTGAAACTATCTATTGTTTACATGGGGATCTGTCAATATTGGTCTCCCTCTTAAAGGAGAGATATTAGAACTCTGTAGGTAATCTATAAGCCCATAAGATAAAATCTGTAACACCTTGGATCTGCAGTGCTATAAGGGAAGATACAAAAACAACAAGAAACAAGGGAAGAAAGTGCCTCAAACAAACCAAGATACTACATTATTAGAATCCATGGTCTACACAGCAAAAGAAATGTCAGAGAAGGAGTTCAGGATGTATATAATTAAAATGGTCTGTGACTTAAAGAATGATATGGAGAGCAAACGTAGGCAGCAAAAAATCATTTTGATAAAGAGCTACATAGGAAAATACAGGAAGCAAAATATTACTTCTATAAAGAGATAGGGATTTTGAAAAAGAACCAAAGATAAATCCTTGAAGTGCAAGAAATAATAAGCCAATTAAAAACTCAATAGAAAGCATCACCAACCGATTAGATCACTTGGAAGATAGAACCTCAGACAAGGAAGACAAAATATTTAATCTTGAAAGTAGAATTAACCATACAGTGAATATGGTAAGAAACCATGAGCAGAACATCCAAGAATTATGGGATAACATGAAAAGACCACATTTAAGAATTATTGGGTAGAGGAAGGCATAGAATTTCAAACAAAAGGAATGAACAATTTACTCAATAAAATAATATCAGAGAATTTTCCAAACCTGAAGAATGAATTGGATAATCAAATACAAGAGGCTTACAGGACACCAAGTGTACAAAATGACAAGAGATCTACACCAAGGCATATCATAATGAAAATGCCTAGCATTCAGAATAAGGAGAGAATTTTAAAAGCCACAAGAGAAAGGAATCAGATTACATGTAGGGAAACTATTAGGATCTCTGCAGACTTTTCAACTCGGGCCCTTAAAGCAAGAAGAGCTTGGAACCACATATACTGATCTCTGAAAGACAATGGATGCCAACCAAGAATCTTATGTACAGCAAAATTAAGTTTTAGATTTGATGATGAAATAAAAACCTTCCCAGATAAACAAAAATTAAAAAATTTACATCAAGAAAGCGTGCACTACAGAACATTCTTGGAAAATATTCGATGAGGAGGAAATAAAAAACAACAATGAAGACATGCAAAGGGAAGAACTACCCTAAAGGAAAGGCCAATCAAAGGAGAAATCCACTCAAGTTAAAAACTAAAAATAAACCAAACTGTCTGGGAATACAAACCATGTTTCAATAATAACACTGTCAATGGCCTAAACTCAGCAATTAAAAGACATAGACTGGCAGATTGGAATAAAAAAAAAAAAAAAGACCCAACAACATGCTGCCTCCAACAGACTCATCTCATAGAAAGAGACAATCACAGACTGTAGGTGACAGGAAGGAAGAAAATATATCACTCACATGGACTGTGTAAACAAGCAGGAGTTTCCATTCTCATATCACATAAAGTGGACTTCAAACCAAAATTAGTGAAAAAGGATAAAGAAGTTCATTTTATACAGCTTAGGGGAATCATATCAACAAGACATAACAATCTTAAATATCTATGCCCCAAACAATGGGGCAGCCATGTAAGTCAAAAAAAAAAAAAAAAAAAAAAAAAAAAAAAAAAAAAAAAAAAAAAAAAAAAAAAAAAAAAAAAAAAAAAAAAAAAAAAAAAAACCAACCAAACAAACAAACAAACAAAAAAAACCCTTCTAGACTTCAAGAACCAAATAGACCACAACACAAGAGTACTAGGTGACTTTAACACACCTCTCTTACCACTGGATAGATCTTCCAAACAAAAACTAAACAAAGAATCTACAAAACTCAATAGAACAATAAATAATCTAGACTTAATAGACATATAGAGAATATTCCATTCTTCAACAAGCAAATACACTATTTTCTTAGCAGCACATGGATCCTTCTCCAAAATAGATAATATGCTGTGCCAAAAAAGCTAGTCTTAGCAAATACAAAAAAAAAAAGAAAAAATAGAGATATTAGTTTGCATTCTATCTGACCATAATGGAATAAAATTAGAAATTAATTACAGTTTAGGAAACAGAAGATACTCCAACACCTGGAGACTCAATAATATGCTATTGAATGATGCATGGGTAACAGAAGATATCAGGGAGGAAATAAAAAATAATTTTAGAGATAAATGAGAACTCTGATACAACATATCAAAATCTCTGGGACCCTATGAAGGCAGTGCAAAGAGGAAAGTTTATTGCATTAAGCTCATATATTCAAAGAAGAAAAAAATCAACAAATCAATGATTTGACACTACATATCAAAGACATAGAAAACAAACACTAAAAGAAATAAAATATAGGAAATAATTAGAATCAGGGCAGAGATCAATGAAACTCGAACAAAGGAAACAATTCAAAAAGTTGACAAAGCAAAAAGCTGGTTCTTTGAAAAATAAATAAAATTGACATACCCTTAGCTACCTTAATGAAAAGAAGGAGAGAGAAAATACAAATTAATAAAATTTGTGATGACAAAGGAATGTCATGACATACTCTGCTGAAATACAGAGGATAATTAGAAACTATTTTGAAAATCTATACTCCAGTAAAGTAGAAAACCCTGAAGACATCAACACATTTCTAGTGACATATGACCTACTCAAACTGAACCAAGAGGGCATTCATGACTTAAACACACCAATTACAAGCAAGGAAATAGAAGATGCCATCAAGAGCCTTTCAACCAGGAAAAGCCCTGGACCAGATGGATTCTCAGCTGAGTTCTACAAGACCTACAAAGAAGAACTAACTCCAATGCTCCTCAAATTATTCCAAGAAATAGAAAGGGAGGAAACCCTTCAAACTCATTGTATGAGTCTAGTATCACCCTGATACCAAATCCGACAGAGACACATCAAAAAAGGAAAACTTCAGACCAATATCCCTGATGAATATAGATGCAAAAATTTTCAATAAAATTTTGGCAAATTGCATACAAAAGCATATTAAAAAAATTGTGCACCATGATCAAATGGGGTCCATTCCAGGGATGCAAGGATGGTTCAACATACAGAAATCAGTAAATGTAATCCATCACATGAATAGACTTAAAGATAAGAATCCCATGAGTCTATCAATTGATGCAAAGAAAGCGTTTGACAAAATATAGCACCCTTTCATGTTTAAAACACTAGAAAAACTAGGGATAGTAGAAACATATCTCCACATTGTTAAAGAAATCTATGCTAAACCTAAAGCCAACATCATCCTAAAGGGAGAAACATAGGAAGCATTCCCTCTAAACACTGGAACAAAACAGGGATGCCCTCTCTCACCACTCTTATTCAATATACTCCTTGAAACTCTAGCCAGAGAAATTAGATATATGAAAGAAATTAAAGGGATATGAATAGGAAAAGAAGAACTCAAACTATGATCATTTGCCAATGACATGATATTATACTTGGAGGATCCAAAAAATTCTACCAGAAAACTTCTAGAATTAATAAATGAATTCAGCAAAATTGCAGAGTATAAAATCACCACTCATAAATCAAATGCATTTCTACAAATCAGCAATGAATCCTCTGAAAGAGAAATCAGGAAAACAACTCCATTCACAATAGCCTTAAAATAAAATAAAATAAAATACTTGGGAATCAATCTAACAAGAGTGGTGAAAGACTTTCTCCACAATGAAAACTACAGGACAATAAAGAAAGAAATTAAAGAAGATCTTAGGAGATGGAAAGATCTCCCATGGTCTTGGATAGCCAGAATCAATATTATTAAAATGGCCACACTACAAAAAGTGCTATACAGAATCAATGCAATCCCAACTAAAATCCCAAAGACATTTCTTATAGAAATAGAAAAGAAAATTATGAAATTTATTTGGAAAAATAAGAGACCTAGAATAATCAAAGCAATCCTCAGTAAGAAGAGTGAAGCAGGAGGCATCACAATATCCAACCTTAAACTATATTACAAAGCTATAGCAACAAAAACAGCATGGTACTGGCACCAAAATAGACATATAGATCAATGGTACAGAATAGAAGACAGAGACTAATCCACATAAATACAGTTATCTCATTCTAGACAAAGGTGCCAAAAACATACATTGGAGAAAAGATAGCCTCTTCAACAAAGGGTTCTGGGAGAACTGGAAATCCATATGCAGCAAAATGAAACTAAACCCCTATCTCTCACCATGTACAAAACTCAACTCAAAGTGGATCAGAGACCTGGGAATTAGACCAGAGACCCTGCACCTAATTGAGGAGAAAGTAGGCCCAAATCTTCATCAAGTCGCATTAGACCCCGACTTCCTTAATAAGATGCCTAAAGTGCAAAAAATAAAAGCAAGAATCAATAAATGGGATGGATTTAAACTAAAAAGCTTCTTTTCAGCAAAAGAAACAATCAGTGACGTGAACAGACAGCCTACATTCTGGGAGCAAATTTTTGCCATACACACATCAGATAGAGCACTGATATCCAGGATATATAAAGAACTAAAAAAAATTTACACCATAAAACAAACAACTCAATAAATAAATGGGCTAAGGAGCTGAATAGAAACTTTTCAATTGGAGAAACGCAAATCAAAACTACTCTAAGATTTCATCTCACCCCAGTCAGAATGGTAGCTATCCAAATTACAAGCAACAATAGGTGCTGGTGAGGATGTGGTGAAAAAGGCACACTCAAACATTGCTGGTAGGACTGAAAACTGGTGCAACTTATCTGGAAAGCAGTTAGAGATTCCTTAAAAAACTTGGAGTGAAACCACCATTTGATCCAGCTACCCCACACCTTGGTCTATACCCTAAAGACTTAAAAACAACATACTACAATAATTCAGCCACTTCAATGTTTATAGCAGCACAATTTACAATTACTATACCGTGGAAGCAATCTAGGTGCCCTCCAATAGATGAATGGATAAAAAAAGTGTGGTATTTATACACAATGGAATATTGATCAGCAATAAAAGATAATAAAATTATGACATTTGCAGGTAAATGGGTGGAATTGGAGAACATTATGCTAAGTGAATTAAGCCAATCCCCCAAAACCAAAGGCTGAATGTTCTCTCTTATCAGTGGATGCTGATACACAAGGGGGCTGGAGGAGGCTAGCATGGGAGAAATGGAGGAAGTTTGGATGGGATACGGGGGATGTGGGGATGTGGAGGGGGAATGGAAGTATCAAAAATGGTTGAATGAGATGGATATCACTACCCTAGGTACATGTATGAAGACACAAATGGTGTCACTCTATCTTGTTTGCAACCAGAGAGATTGAAAATTGAGCTCTATATATGTACTATGACTTGAAATACTTTTATAAAATAAACGAATAATATATTTTTAAAAATCAAAGAGAAAAAAATATAAGCAACAATAAATGTTGGCAATGACGTGGTTAAAAAGGTACACTCATACTGGTAGGACTGCAAATTGGTCAAACCACTATGGGAAGCACTATGGAGATTTCTCAGAATACTTGTAATGGAAACACCATTTGCCCCAGTTATCTCACTCTTTGATTTATCCCCAAAGGACTTAAAATCAGCGTATTACCTTGATGCAGCCACATCAATGTTTATAGCAGTTCAATTCACAACAGCTAAATTATGGAACCAACTTAAGGGCCCTTACAAAAATGAATGGATAAAGAAATTGTGGTATATATACACAATGGAATATTACTCACCCTTAAAGAAGAATGATATTATGCATTTTCCAGCAGATGAATGGAATTGGAGAATATCATGCTAAGCTAAATAAGCCAATCCCCTAAAAACAAAAGGTTGAATGTTTTTGTGATTTACAGATGCTAATTCACAATAAGGGGGAAGGGGAAAGACTAGAGGTACTTTGCACTAGGCAGAGGGAGGGAAGGAGGTATTGGGGTAGGAATGACAGTAGAAGGAATTAGACATTCTTACCCAATGTGCATATATAATTACTTGACCTATGTAAATCTACATCACCTACAACAAGAAGAATGAGAAGTTATACTCTATATATAATTTGTCAAAATATATTCTACCATCATGTATAACTAATTAGAACAAATTTTTTAAAAATGATGTGTCTTGGTGTGAGTCTGTTTAATTTTATGTCTGACATCCTTCAAGCCTCCATATTTGATTTTCCTTTGCATTCTTTAGATTTGGGGAAATTTCTCATATTATTTCATTAAAAATATTGTGCATTCCTTTGGTTTGTATCTGTGAGCATTCATTAATCCTGATAAATTTGGTCTTTTCAGGTTACCCCTTATTTATTTTTCAGATTTATCCTTATTTCTTAAAAGTTCTGTTCATGGTCTCTTAACATCTTTTCTCCAAGGTCAACTTTATTTTCAAGATTATTATTTTGTTTTCATTGCCTAAAACTCTGTCTTTCAAGTGATGTAGTCTGTTGGTGGTGATTTCCATTGGAAAAAATATGGAATGCTTCATGAATTTTCATGTCATCTTTATGTGGGGACCACGCAAATCTTTTCTATATTATCATTCCAATTTTAGTATATGTGCTGCTGCAGCAAGCATTAAGTTCTAATTCTCTACTTTCTTGCCAACACTTGTTTCTTCTTTTTCCCCTCCTCCTTTTCTTCCTCCTCTTCCTTCTCCTCACTCTTCTTTTTTCTTCTTCTTTTTCTTCTCCTCCCTCTTCTTCTTCTTTTTCTCCTCCTCCTTCTTTTTTAATAGCTATACTAACAGAATTAAGGTAATATCTCAGTAAAGTTTTGATTTGTATCTCTATGGTGATTATTAATGTTTTGCATCTTTTTATGTATTTCCTAGCCATTTTTCATGTCATCTTTGGAAAAATGTGTATTTAATTTTTTTGCTTACTTTTTAAGGTGGTTCTTGTTATTCTTGTGTTCCTTTTAGAAGAGTTCCTTGCATATTTTAGAAGATAATAAGATATATGGCAACATTCTTCAGCAAAAATGTACCAGTTGAAGTAAAGTCAATACAGAAAAAGATGATTCAATTTTTTTAAAGAGGGTAGAATGAAGGAAGGGAACAAAAAAGCAAA
Organism: Geosciurus inauris; assembly: GCA_004024805.1. Lineage (NCBI taxonomy): Eukaryota > Metazoa > Chordata > Mammalia > Rodentia > Sciuridae > Geosciurus > Geosciurus inauris. The sequence goes on from PVHX01001636.1 coordinate 87,301, forward strand.
ATGTCCAAAAATGGCTGTTTTTTAATATTATCTACCTTGGAATGGGAGATAGCAATGGAAACTGACATATTTGGTTTGAAAGAGTTTGCTGATACAAGTTTTCAGAAAAAATGCAATTTGGAAATAAGAGGGTTGATTTTGATTCAATTATTCTGATTTAAGAGACTTAGTCACAGTTAATCAGAGATCTGATCTGTTATATATTAGCATTTACTCAGTTCTTTTTCCTAATATATAAAAACAGAAAACAGCTTACATGTTTGCTGTAAAAGGGCTTGCATAGTTATGATATGTTCTTAGGTTTAATATCTATATATCTATGTGTAAAGGAGTAATATGATAATGTTAGTGGAGAGGATTGTAAACAAGTTTATTTGTTTTACTTTTTAAAATATGTCACATTAAAACTGACTTAGATTTACTAACATAGTCAAGATAGACAGAAAAAATTATACATATAAAGGACGAGTAGCGAAACTTGGTATGAAGTGTTGCTATATATTATCCACAAATTAACAATACAAATTAATGTATTGATGTTCATATAAAATTTAGTAGGAGGAATATTTAACTAGAGATACAATAAAATATTTATTAACCTTTTTAATCTGTGATGAATTTTGGTATATTGATGATTAAAACCTTTAAGGTAGAATTCTATAATGAAGCATGCATTATGAAAAGAAACAACATCCCAAACAAAAGGAAATCAGCCCATGGAAATTTTTTAACAAATTTACTCATTTGACATGCATCACCATAGAACAAATGAACCTAACCTGTCCACTATTGACTTTGTAGACTTAGAAATATATACAATTGTGACATTTCCCTTCGCTAAATTAGGCTAACACTAATCATCATGACATAATTCATAAGGCTATAGCAATTTAACAATTGCAAGTGTATGCAGGAATTATCTATTGTTATTCTCACAAAAATTCCTGTGAGGTGGGCTGGGTTGATGGTCCTACCCTTACTTGTAGATAAGTAAATGATGCTTAGAGTACATAACAGACAACTGACATCATAGTGATGAAAAATGGTAAAAACGGCACTTCTCATTGTGTTAGTCCTAATTCCATTAATCATAGAGCATTTCTCAAGATAGGTATTAAATGATGGATAAGATGGTGTGATATTTGAATCACCTGTTTCTGTAGCGACTGAGTTGGACCAGAAAGAGAAGTTTCCTCTTGAGCATGCCAGTTTGGTTTTGTAAAATCATTCCTAGGGTTTGATATAAACCAGTTCCTTCAGCCCTTCAAATAATTGTGAAGTTCTTAAATGCCTCAGTATATGTTAAACAACCCAACATTTTCTACTGAAACAAATGGATAAAAATGTGTACATGCTTGTTTGTGTTTTTACATGTATGTGTGTGTGTGTGTGTGTGTGTGTGTATCTATATTGGTTTACCACAAAGTGCTTTTAATGTAGCTGAATCCAATTTAACAAATTTTAATGAGCGTTAAAATCACTTGGAAATTGTTACATTGAGTAATGTGTTCAGAAATTCTAGAAAGAAATAGGTCCTGTCTTCCTTGAGTAAGAGGATGAATGTCACCTATTTACTAACTTAATTATTTCTGGTCTTCCAGTCAAATCAAGTGAGGTTTGATATTATATGGTTCCTTTTTCCTTGATCAAGAAAGGATACTACATTAGCTTACAACTCCCACACATGTTATTTAGGACAATTCAAGTGAGTTTATTCTGTGTATGTAAGTATTAAGATATATTCTCCCTACATTTTTTTGTTCTAATAATAACCACTTGGCTAAATTGGCCTTTTCCGTAGGTTCTGATGTGCCCACCTGGTAATTCATTTAATTTACTATAATTGGAGCAGTATACAATCCTGAATCCCTCCCACCTTTTGTTGTTTGTTCCTGCTAGTGTCTTTCAGTATAGCTGCATGATCTTCTATATTACTATATCACACAATATTGGATCTCCTTTTTAGGAGGTTTCACAATGCTGTTGAAGAACCATCAATCATAGCACTCACTTGACATGACCTTAGACCTCAAGTTAATGAGTGGAGAGAAGCTATTGCAGCAGTGTTTTCTTGACCATAATAGTTGGGGCTATAGTTTCCTAGGCTCTGAATGATGGATAAGATGGTGTAATATTTGAATCACTTGTTTCTGTAGCAACTGAGTTGGACCAGAAAGAGAAGGTTCCTCATGAGCATGCCAGTTTGGTTTTGTGAAGTCATTCCTAGGGTTTGATATAAACCAATTCCTTCAGCCCTTCAAATAATTGTGAAGTTCTTAAATGCCTCAGTATATATTAAACAACCTAACATCTTTAAGAACATTCAGTAATAAGCATTTATTTTCTACCTATGATCCAGCCAGTGATCTATTATTTGGACCAGGATCTTCTCCAGGTGAACCTCATATAAGTCACTTCATCTTTGGAGCAACTATTTAGATGAGGCACTTTCTTTTCATAACAATGACAGGTGGTTGAAAGACCAAACCTAACTATAGAAACATAAGTCAGGCCAATGCTTGTGTTTTATCTGCTAGAATCCTTTTGTCCAATGTGAGTCACAATGCAGTTGGTGAGCTCAACATCAAAGAGTGAAGAATTACTGTAAGAAATATCAAAGACAGGGTCAGTCTCTCTCATTTTTTTTTTTTTTTTTGGCAGGAGGGTACCAGGGATTGAACTCTGGGGCATTGACCACTGAGCCATATCCCCAGCCCTATTTTGTGGATTGTTGTCTTTTTTTCTTGTATTTTATTTAGATACAGGGTGTAACCAAGTTGCTTAGTGCCTCACTCTTGCTGAGGCTGCTTTTGAACTCTTGATCCTCCTGCTTCAGCCTCCTGAGCTGCTGGTGTTACTGGCATACAATCTAGCTCATGGCCTCCATGCCTGGCCAATCAGGTTAATCTTTATTTTAATTGATTTATTCTAATTATATATACATGACAGCAGAATGCATTTTGATTCATTGTGCACCAATAGAGCACAAATTTTTATTTCTCTGGTTGTACACGGTGTAGAGCCATACCATATGTGAGGTTATACATGTACCTAGGGTAATGATGTCTATCTCATTCCACCATCTTTCCTTCCCCCATGCTCCCTCCCCTACCTTGCCTTTGCTCAATCAAAATTCCTCCATCCCCCCCCATTATTGATCAGCATCCATTTATCAGAGGAAACATAATTTTTATTTTTGGGGGATTGGCTTACTTTGCCTAGCATGATGTTCTTCAAATCCACCCATTTACCTACAAATACCATAATTTTATTCTCTTTTAATGTTGATTAATATTCCATTGTGTATATACACTATAGTTTCTTTATCCATTCATCTATTTGAAAACATACAGGTTGGTTCCACAGGTTAGCTATTGTGAATTGAGCTGCTATAAACATTGAAGTGGCCACACCACTGTAGTATGCTGTTTTTAAGTCCTTTGAGTATAGACCAAGGAGTGGTATAGCTGGATCAAATGGTGTTTCCATTCCATTTTCTAAGGAATCTTCATACTGCTTTCAGATTGGTTGCATCAATTTGCAGTCCCACCAGCAATGTATAAGTGTGCTTTTTCTGCCACATCCTCTCCAACATTAATGTTGTTTGTATTCTTGATAACTGCCATTGTAACTGGTGTAAGATGAAATCTTACAGTAGTTTTGTCTTCATTTCTCTAATTGCTAGAGATATTGGACATTTTTTAATATATTTGTTGATCAATTTATATGATCTTCTGAGAAGTGTCTATTCAGCTCCTAAGCTCATTTATTGATTGGATGATGATGATGATGATGATGATGATGATGATGATGATTTCGTACTGGAGATTGAACTCAGGGGCACTCAACCACTGAGCCACATCCTCAGCCCTATTTTGTGTTTTATGTAGAGACAGGGTCTCACTGAGTTGCTTAGCGCCTCACCATTGCTGAGGCTGGCTTTGAACTCGTGATTCTCCTGTCTCAACCTCCCAAAGTGCTGGGATTACAGGCTTGTGCCACCACACCTGGCTTGTTTGTTATTTTGATCTTAAGGTTTTTGAGTTTTTTATATATCCTGGAGATTATTGCTTTATCTAATGTTCGTGTGGCAAAAACTTGCTCCCAAAATGTAGGATCTCTCTTCATCTCATTGATTGTTTCTTTTGTTGAGAACAAGCTTTTTAGTTTGAGTCCATTCCATTTATTGATTCTTGATTTTATTTCTTGTGCTATAGAAGTCTTGTTAATGGAGTCAGGGCAAAATCTGACATGATGAAAGTTTGGGCCTACTTTTTCCTCTTTTAGGCACAGGGTCTCTGATCTAATTCCTAGGTTCTTTACCAGCTTTGAGTTGTGTTTTGTAAGATGAAAGATAGGGGTTTAGTTTTATTTTCCTGCATATGGATTTCCAGTTTTCCCAGCACCCTTTGTTGAGGAGGCTATCTTTTCCCCAATGTATGTTTTTGGTTCCATTGTCCAGTATGAGATAACTGTATTTATGTGGGTTTGTCTCTACATCTTCTATTCTGTACCATTAGTCTACATATCTATGTTGATGCTAATACCATGCCATTTTGTTACTATAGCTTTGTAGTATAGTTTAAGGTTTGGTATTGTGATGCCTCCTGCTTCACTCTTCTTACTAAGTATTGCTTTGGCTATTCTGAGCCTCTTATTTTTTCAAATAAATTTCATGATTGTTTTTTCTATTTCTATAAGGAATGACATTAGTATTTTAATTGGAATCGCATTGAATCTGTATAGCACTTTGGGTAGTAGGGCCATTTTGACAATATTGATTCTGTCTATCCAAGAGCATGGGAGATCTTTCTATCTTCTAAGGTCTTCAATTTCTTTCTTTAGTGTCTAGTAGTTTTCATTACAGAGGTCTTTTACCTCTTTTGCTAAACTGGTTCCCAACTAGTTTGTTTTTTTGAGGCTATTATGAATGGGGTAGTTTTCCTAATTTCTCTTTCAGAGAATATATCACTGGTGTATAGTAATGCATTTAATTTATGGGTATTGATTTTATATCCTGTTACTTTGCTGTATTTATTTATTAATTCTAGAAGTTTTCTGATGGAAATTTTGGGTCCTCTAAGTATAGAATCATATCATCAGCAAATAATTATAGTTTGAGTTCTTTTTTTTTCTTTTTCTATTCCTTTAATTTCTTTCATCTGTCTAACTGCTCTGGTTAGATTTTAAAGGACTATATTGAATAGAAGTGGCAAAAGTGGACATCTCTGTCTTGTTCCTAATTTTAGAGGGAATGCTTCCAATTTTTCTCCATTTAGAATGATGTTGGCCTTGGGTTTAGCATAGATAACTTTTACAATGTTGAGGTATATTCCTATTATCCCTAATTTTTCTAGTGTTTTGAACATTAAAGGGTGCTGTATTTTATCAAATGCTTTCTCTGCATCAATTGATAGAACCATATGATTCTTATCTTAAATCTATTATTGTGATAGATTATATTTATAGATTTCTCTATGTTGAACCAAACTTGCATCACTGGAATGAACCCCACTTGATCATACTATCTTTTTAATATGTTTTTGTATGTGATTTGCCAAAATTTTATTGAAAATATTTGCATTAATGTCCATCATGGATATTGGTCTGAAATTTTTTTCTTTGATGTGTCTCTGTCTGGTTTTGGTATCAGGGTGATACTAACCTCATAGAATGAGTTTGGAAAGGTTCCTTCCTTTTCTATTTCATGGAATAATTTGAGAAGGATTGGTATTAATTCTTATTTGTAGTTTTTATAGAACTCAGCTGAGAATCCATCCGGTCCTTGACTTTTTTGGGTTGGTAGGGTTTTGATATCATCTTCTACTTCCTGCTTGAAATTAATCTGTTTAAGTTGTGTCTGTCCTCCTGGTTCAGTTTGGATAGGTCACATGCCTCTAGAAATTTGTCAGTGTCTTTGGGGTTTTCTCTTTTACTGGAGCATAAATTTTCAAAATAGTTTCTAATTGTCCTCTGTATTTCAGTAGTGTCTGTCACAATATTTCCTTTTTCATCATGAATTTTAGTAATTTGAGTTTTCTCCCCCCCCCCTTTTTTTTTGTTAGAGTTGCTAAGGGTTTGTCAATTTTATTTTATTTTTTTCAGGAACCAGTGTTTTGTCAATTTTTTGAATTGTTTCTTTTGTTTTAATTTCATTGATTTCAGCCCTGATTTTAATTATTTCCTGTCTTCTACTTCTTTTGGTGATAATTGTTTGTCTTTTTCTAGGGCATTGAGATGTAGTGTCTGGTCACTTATTTGTTGATTTTTTCTTCTTTTTATGAATGAGCCTGATGCAATGAACTTGCCTTTTAGCCCTGCCTTCATAGTGTCCCAGAGATTTTGATATGTTGTATATGAGTTTTCATTTACCTCTAAGAATTTTTTTTATCTCCTCCCTGATGTCTTCTGTTATCCATGTATTCTGTTATTCAGTAGCATAGTATTTAGTCTCCAAGTTTTGGAGTAATTTATATTTTATTATTGATTTCTAATTTTATTCCATTATGGTCAGATAGGATGCAGGGTAGTCTCTCTCTATCTCTATCTCTATCTCTATCTCTATCTCTTTCTCTCTCCTTCTCTCATGTTTTAGACTTGCTTTGTGGCATAAACATGGTCTATTTTGAAGAAGAATCCATGTGCTGCTGAGAAAAAATGTATTTGCTAGTGAATGGATGGAATATTCTATGTATGTCTGTTAGTCTAGATTATTGATAGTTTTATTAAATTGTATAGTTTCTTTGTTTAGTTTTTGTTTAGAAGATCTATCCAGTGGTGAGAGCAGTGTGATAAAGTCACCAGTATTAATGTGTTGTGGTCTATTTTATTCTTGTAGTTGAGAAGGGTTTGTTTAATATAGAGAGATGCCTCATTGTTTGGGGCTTAGATATTTACAATTGCTATTTCTTGTTGGTGTATGATTCCCTCAAGCAGTATGAAATGTCCTTCTTTATCCCTTTTCACTAACTTTGTTTTGAAGTCCACTTTATCTGATATGAGGATGAAAACTCCTGCTTGTTTACGTGGTCCATGTTAGTGATATGTTTTCCCCACTCTTTCATCTTCAGTCTGTGGGTGACTTTTCCTGTGGGATGAGTATCTTGAAGGCAGCATATTGTTGGGTCTTTTTTAAAAATCCAAACTGTCAGTCTATGTCTTTTAATGATGAGTTTAGGCCATTCACATTCAGGATTATTATTGAAATATGATTTGTATTCTCTGTCATTGTTCATTTATTTTTGGTTTTTAACTTGACTGGGTTTCTTCTTTGATTGGCCCTTCCTTTAATATAGTTTCTCTCTTAGCTGATTTTCATTGTTCATTATCATTTCCTCTTCATGCAATATTTTGCTGAGAATACTCTCTAGTGCAGGCTTTCTTGCTGTAAAGTCTTTTAACTTTTGTTAATCATGAAAGGTTTTTATTTTGTTGTCAAACTTGAAGCTTAATTTTGCTGGATATAAAGTTCTTGGTAGACATCCATTTTCTTTCAGAGCTTAGTATATGTTGTTCCAAGATTGCTTGTCTTTGAAAACTCTGCATATCCCCCTATATTGTAATCTGATTCCTCTCTCTTGTGGCCTTTAAAATTCTGTCCTTATTCTGTATGCTAGGCATTTTCATTAGAATGTTCCTTGTGTAGATCTGTTGTAATTTTGTATATTTGGATTTCTTTAAGCCTTTTACATTTGATTTTCCAATTCATTCTTTATGTTTAAAAAATTTTCTGATTTTATTTTATTGAAGAAATTGTGCATTCCTTTGGTTTGAAACTGTGCCTTCCTCTATCCTGATAACTCTTAGATTTGGTCTTTTGATGCTATCCCATAATTCTTGGATGTTCTGTTCATTGTTTCTTACCATCTTTACTGTATGGCCAACTTTATTTTCAAGGTTGTATATTTTTTCTTCATTATCTGAGGTTCTGTCTTCTAAATGATCTAGTTTGTTGGTTGTTGGTGATGCTTTCTATTGAGTTTTTTATTTGGTTTATTGTTTCCTTCATTTCGAGGGTTTCTGATTATTTTTTTCAGAATCTCTATCTCTTTCTTGAAATATTCTTTTGCTATTCATATTTGCTACCTTATCTCTTTGTTGGTGTGATCAATGGTTACCTGTATTTGCTCACTTAGGTCATTCTTTAATTCACAGATCATTTTAATTATGTACATTCTGAACTCCTTCTTTGACATCTCATCTACTACACTGTCAAAGGATTCTATTATTTTAGTATCTTGGTTTGTTTGGGGCACTTTCTTCCCTTGTTTTTTCATGTTGATTATGTGTCTTCCTTTCTTGCGGTGCAGATCTGAGGTATTGCGGTTTCCTAACCTATACTCTTGTAGTGACCCAGCAGATTACCTGTACCTCATCTTGGTGCTCATTTCCAGTCCATAGCAGGTGTCCCCAGAAAAATGCTATTGCAACTAAAGATTGTGGCGGTGATAGCGCAAGTAACTCAAGATAGCGATGAGGATGGCCCAAAATGGATGCAACCGCTTTCAGAAATGGGGCTGAAAAGGGAGACTTACAATGGTTTTGGGATGCCTGTTTGGAGTTGCAGCACAGTGGCATGCTGTGTTGTGGCAGGCAGCTGCCTCCAGGACCTGTTGTCTCAAGGCTACTCTGTGTGGAGGGCTATAGGTATGGCTGCAGTGTCCCACAATGGATGCAGGCTGGGGAGTGGCAGTGTGGACCTCCAGTTGTACCATGGTGGACCTAGGCCTAGCCTTTAGTGTGGATCAGTGGATCAGCTGGTATGGTCCTGGGCCTGCTCCTGTACAGGCCCATGGAGGTGGGCCTCAGAACATCAATCTTTATAATCCCTTTATGAAACAGAGAGTGTAGGGTGGATGCAATCACGGAGCCTTTTATTCTATGTAAATTTATTTTGACGAACTAGGTAGAGTGGTTTAAATCTGTAACAGAGCACTTCACTCTGTTCTGTAACTGGAACACTTTATGACCTCTTGTAAGTTCACTATGTATTGAAGATTCTATTATAACTCCATTTTCATTAATTTACATGTAAAATAATGTACCTTTTTGAGTAAGAGATATAAGAATGGATTTAACACCAAGAACAGAGAAACTGTATTTGAGGACACATTGTACTTGTGGAAAACTTTTGAGACTCCCTCAATGGGAGCTCTTAGGTAGCTGGTGGCAGCAAGAACAAGTTTGGCTGCTAGAGCTTCTTTCTTGATTATTTGAGCTATTAACCCCTGACAGCACAAAAATGTACTGAAAATTTTGTTTCCTCATGTCATAACCCCATCTGGATCTTGCTGTTTTCATTCTTTTTTTCTGCAGTGCTCCTAGCATACCACCCAGTCAAAAACACACTGATTACAGGAGGCTAATTAAATAGTAAAATGTTAAAGGCCATTTAAATGTCAATTTTTATACCTTTTAGGGGTTAAGGGCTACCACTGTTGATACAGATTCCTTTGTGTCATGGAATAAGGGGTTGAGTAGGCAGGCAGGAGAAATTACTTCTAAGGAAAATGGTATTGTCTTTTCTCTCTGGAACTATCTAAAAAATGTGAACAGAGTGGCAATGGGGGAATAATATAAAAGAGACATGTGTCATGTAAACAAAGTACTGAGAGTCTTTGTGAAAGATTAAAAATGTGAGGTTCGCTCCAAATCAGAGGCAACACACTCCACATAGCCAAGGGATCTTTATTCATGGTGGGGATCTGTGCAGATGGGCGCCCAGGAGAAGGAAGGAGGAGAGAAGGGAAGAGGAGACGTGGGGCATGGAGTTTATAGGGCCCGCTATGAATGCATGGTGGGGTTTGGATTGGTCACTTCAAAACTGGCGTGATAGATAAGCATTGGTGGTTGGAGGTAAACTTCTTTGATGTAGTAACCTGAGTGGCCAGGCTTTGTTCTCTCTGGCAGCGGGAAACTGCTGGGGAACTGCCTAGGCTTTAGAGAGGGGAGGGGCCATTTTACCTTACACTTTGTCTTTTGTTACCCAGAAGTACACAGAGATGACTTCCATCACCATTCCTTTCTCTTATCTCTCTTCACCTTTTCCATTCCAATTTTAAAAAGGCATTCCACAAAATGACAAAGGCTGATGAACAGCAAGATACACAAATCTCCAAAGATTCCAATCCTTTAGCTCTCTAGTTACTTTTGAAAAATATTTCTGTTCAAAGAAAAAACAAAAATATTTATCTGAATATTTATTCTTTGAAATTAATGATTCTTTCAGAATATTTTGAATTATTTTCAGTATAGTTTGGTTTTGTGTTCTTAATTATAGATTTTTTAAGTATATAAATGTATTATTTCAATTAACTTGGAGATTTAAGAATATTTTCCTTAAAAATCACATTTTATATTTTTCTTTCTGCCTCCTTTCTCTAATTGTCTTCCATTGATTCCAAGAAACAGGCATATCATATGCCTCTACTTACTAGAAATGAATAGCATATCATGTATGCCTCTACCTACTACTTAACAATGGATTATTCCATGTTTTTTGAATTATCAGTGTTTTGGATTATTTGACTGTATTTTCTACAGGTTGGTTTTGATATTTTTTATTAATCACTGCATATCTAGAAATTATTTTCACCTTCTGTGCTGATGTATTTTGTAAATCTTTGAAACACAAAATTTAAAATGTGTTATTACTCTTAGAGGTTTCTAAAATAACATCTATCTATAAATCTTATAAATTAAGATAAAAATTTCATGCAAAAAATTAGTCAAATTAAAAATTCAGCAACAATGCAGGACCTTTTAAAATTTTGAGGGTAGTCTTAGTAAACACAACATCCCAAGGTCTATTACTTTAGTTTGACCTTTACCTACAAAATGAAACACATCAAAATGATTATTTCTCAAAAAAATAGCTTCTAGCTTTTTACTTTATATAATCTTAATTTTCTCCCCCTTTTGATATTATCAAGGAGATGAGACTTGATTTTTAAAACAATTATTATTTTCATGATTTTTGTATAATGCTTTTCCCTAAATCTTTCAAGTCTTCTACTTTACTTGAACTACACAAACAGTACTATAAAGCCATGGTGTAGATATGAAGAGGTTGTTAGAGATTAGTAGTCTTATTTAACTATGTTTTTGTATGTGAGTGCCTATGTGTGGGATGACTTTTTACCTATTTATCAAATTCTGATTGTGAGACCCGCCCAACATGCACCTCATGGCTCTGCTCATCAGCATCTAAAGCCAAAGGGATAAAGGGGCCAGATGATATTGGTCATAATAAATGTTCTCTTTTTTATTAATATTTTTATTCAAGACCATATTCTTAATAGGTTTTTAAAAATAGATTGTCCCTACCTGAAGTGTTAGGACCTAGCCAAAGACTCAAATATTTTGATTCACTGATTCCACTTAAATATAGGATACATATTAGGAAAAGACAGAGAGACAAATTACAGTGAAAGTTGTAGTTGATATAAAACTAAATATTAAAAATAAGTTGTACCCAACTGTTACCATTTGGATATGAGGGTTCGCCCAAGAGTTCCTGTGTTAATGTAGGAGGTGAAGATAACCATGGAGCTTCTATATGTATACTTACCTCTAACTCACAGTTTTTCTTTTATTGTCTGATATCTCTCCTTAACACCAGTCCTTTGGGTTGGAACCCAAACAGGTCAACATACTTGTAAGCATTCATTAGATTTAGAACAATATTTTCTATTTTCTTGAAGGCAAGATTAAAAAATCAGCATTTTTCTTAGGGCAACACCTTAGGAAGGAATGTTATTTTAGCTTGTTTTAATTATCCACACATTTTATTTCTCTCTTTTTTTAATAAGGCAAACCTAAGGGAAAGAATTAATAAATGGAAAGAGGTTACAGTTTGTCTAATTAAAATCCCTCTCTGCAACTAAGAAAGTTCTATAGCAAATAGCATGGCTGTGCGATCACTGTGTAAGCAATGCACTAACTGAAGTAATGAAGTGTATTTTATCCTGTCAGCTCAGCTTCAGGGGTGGAGACTAGGATATCCACTCAGACCTGTCCATGATTTAATAAAAATGCCTGTCCTGTTCTCAAAGAACTTAACTAACCAGGGAGTGAACTCTCTCCCTACTGGGATCATGGATTGCAAATCAGTTTTCTCTGCCTAAAAGCAATCACCTAAGCCAGTGGCGATGTGAGAATAGGGTAAAAAGAAAAGCCATAAAAATTAATGAGCATACCTGGTGCTCAGGCTTTCAGACCATAATTCTGGGCATGAGAGAATTGAAGTCTTACTTGGCGCTGGCTCAGGTGAGTATAGACTCTAGTGTACAATAGTGGTTTAAAGATTCTTCCTGTGTGTATTACTTTGGGAAACACTTCTACATCTTCTTGCAAAACCAAATTTAACAAAGATGAAATAAAATACTCCATTAGCAAAACTAAAGGTATATAAGTGAGGAATCTTTTGATATAAATAATAGAAAACTTTCTCAGACTGAATTAGGCAATATTGTTGGTTTATGTAACTGAAAAAGTCCAGTTATAGTCATTACTCTAAGATTTAATGGAGAGATGATACAACGCTCAAGTTATCACCATTTCTCTCTCCACTTTTCACCCATGGACCACACCCCATCCTCACTCTCACCTTTACATTTTCCTGGGATCTTCTCACTGACATCTATGGCATTTTCTTTGTAGAATGCTAGCTGGGTCACCCTGTGAGATATCTGCCAGCAACTTCTGGGAGCTAATTATAATCTCACATGCTTTCTCTTTCTCTGGAGTCTTTTCTGAATGACAAGGGTATACCTCATTTCAAAAGACATTATTACTTTATATACATATATGATTACATTATTGGAGTGGCTGCACCATGTACAACTAGAGGAATGAGGAGTTGTGCTCCATTTGTGTATAATATGTCAAAAATGTGTGTACAATATTCTACTGTAAAATAAATTAATAAATAAAAAAATAAAAATTAAAAAATAGACAACATTAAGCTGGGCACAGTGGCATATGCCTGTAATCCCAACGGCATGGGAGGCTGAGGCAGCAGGTTCATGCCTCAGTAAAAGAGAGGCATTAAGCAACTCAGTGAGACCCTGTTTCTAAATAAATACAAAATAGGGCTGAGGATGTGAATCAATGGTTGTGTCCTGAGTTCAATCCCCAGTACTAACAAACAAACAAACAAACAAAAAAGACAACATTAAACATTTGCTAGCTCCCTTGAGTGTGTGACATACTCTGAACCAATCAAGTGGCTATTTTATGAAGCCAACATCCATCCTTCCTAGAGGGTAGGTTAGGAATGGCATGTGGTTTTAATGATAGTGTCATGAACTCCCAAACTCATTTTCCTTTTTTCTTGTGTGTGTGGTGCTGGGGATTAAAACCCAAGGCCTGTGTATATGAAGCAAGCACTCTACCCACTGACCTATATCCCCAGCCCCTCATTTTTCTTTCAATTAATCATTTATAAATCTCTTTCTGAGCACTTTTAATTGTACTACACGTTTTGATAGGTTGCATTTTTATAGTTGTTCTATTAAAATATTTGTATCTTTCTTTATATTTCTTTATTGATCTATGGATTATCCATTCACAAGTGTGTTGCTTAATTTCCAAATGTTTTATGCTATTAATGTCTTGTTGTTAATTTCTCTTATGCATTGAAACATCCTTTGTAATATTTTAATTGTTTTAGGTTTATATGAGACTTATAGGTTTATGAGACTTTTAGGTTTATGAGATTTATAGCTTGGATTAACCTGTTTAAATGAATGCTATTCATGGGAAAGGAAGGTTGGATCCCAATTGTTTGCATGTGCTTTCTAACCAGCAAATAGGTCTAGGTTTTCAAGTGTTATAGTTCTGAGTTCTAACTATCAAATTTTATCCTTGTGGAGAGGTTTTTGAAATTTCATACTTGATTTTATAGCTATTTCTGTAATTCTGTCCATTTTTTCTTTATGTGTTTTGTGGCTATTATTAGGTAAATGCATATTTATGATTTATATATCCCTAATAAAAATGATAAATTTCCAGTTTTATATTTATGAAATATATCTATGTCTAATAATAATATTTATCTTAAAGTTTATTTTATTTGATGTAAATATAGGTACCAAGTTGTGTTTTTATACTTAATTTTCACATGAAATTTTTTTTATCAATTTAGTCCATTTCCATCTTTATTGTAATATAAAAAGTTCATTTCTTGGAGATAGCATTCCATTTTGGTCTTGCTTTTTGAAATCTATTCTGATTAACTCTCCCTTTCATTTGGTATGTTTAGTTCAAGAACATTTAATGTAATTATACTTTTTATTTATTTGTGGTATATACTGGAAATTGGACCCCTTTATCACTGAGCCACATCCCCAGCCCTTTATGCTTTTTTGTATTGAAGATAGGGTCTCACTAAGTTGCAAAAGTCCTTACTACATTGCTGATGCTGGCCTCAAAATTGTGATCCTCCTGCCTCATCCTCCCAAATCAATTATATCAATAATGTAATTATTGATACAGTTGGATTTAGGTATAAAACATTTAATTTGTTTTATTGTTTCTTCTTTTTATATTTCATTCTCTTGCCTTCTTTTGGATTATTTCTATATTTTCAATTCCAATTCAATTTATTTATTGCCTTCTTATCTCTTTCCTTATTTATATTTTTATTACTTATTGTGAGTATACAACATGTAATTTAATTTTCCACAGGGTATCTGAAGTTACTATTAACTGGGCACAGTGGCACATGCCTGTAATCTGGCAACTCAGGTGGCTTAGGCAAGAGGATTGCAAGTTTGGAGCCAGCCTTGGCAATTTAGCAAGAACCTGTCTCAAAATTTTTTTAAAAAAGGATTGAGGATATAGTTCAGTGGTAAAGCATCCCTCGGTTCAATCCCCAGTGCCAAAATAAATAATAAATATTACTATTATAATGCATCACAGGAAATCATGTAGAAATTTGCAGCAAACTGGATCCATTTTGACCCCCCAACTGCAACCGTTTTTACTATACTTGCTATATGTATTATATCTTCATATGATTTAAGCCTCTTAAGATGTTGTTTTGCTATTCATGACTATAAATTTATAAGAAATTTAAAAAAATAAAGTAATTTACATGTGTTCATCAGGAAACCATGTTCAATGTTATATATTCTTACTTAAGAATCTGAGTTTCCCTGCCGCATCAATTTGTTTAGCTTGAAGAACCTCCATTAGTACTCCACATTTCTTGTAGTGGCTGGTCAACTGGTAATATTTTTTTGTTTTCTTTTATCTGAAAAAAATTTATTCTGCTGTCATTCTAGAAGCATATTTTTATCAAATACGAATTGTTTTTATAATTTTTCTTTTTTTTTTAATCACTTGAAAAATGTTATCCCCCTGTCTTTAGATTCTGGTAATATCTCCTATATTTGATGTATTATTATTATTATTATTATTATTATTATTATTACTACTACTTACGGGGAGAAGAGTTGATACTTTTTCTTCACCCACTGCAAGGTTCATAGCTTAGACTTATATAAACAAAACAAAAAAGCAAATAAACAAAAAGAATTGACAAGAGAATAGCACAACAGAGTTTTTTAACTAAAGTTTTACGTGACACAGGAAACTTCAGAAATGAAGACCCAAAGAACCAGGGAAGGTGTATTTTTAAGGGTAGTCTGGCAGAAGTATGACTGCAGTGAAAAAAAGAGTACAATCCAATGGCAAAAAAAATGGGGGTAGGGAGTGTTGGGGAACAAAACAAGACTTTTTGTTCAGATTCTTGGCTTCTTTGTGTAGCATTCCTTCCCTCTGGTTATTGGGGCAGAACACCTGACATTCAAGGGTTTTCAGGAGAGGGGTGTGGTAGATGGTTCTATTGTTCAACTGCTTCTATTGTTTTCTCAAGTTCCTTTAGCTTAACATAGTACCCATCTCACACTGGCATTCTGGAGCAGTGGTTGCTGCATCCCATCACTGCTTTCAAGATGTTCTGTTTGCTTTTAAGTAATGTGACTTTGAAGTAGCCAGCACAGCTTTCTTCATATTTGTTCACTTGAGGTTTGCTGGACTGTATTAACCCACAAATTCACGACTTTTATGAAATTTGGAAAAATTTTGGCAATTATTTCTTTAAAAAAATTAATTTTGTCTCTCTGTTTCTGTCTCCATCTCTCTTGATGGTACTCCTTGACATTTTCCTAAATGTCCCTGATGCTCCCTAATTTTCTTTTTTATAATCTCTTTTTTCCTCATCCTATAGTTTGGATCATTAGTATTTACATTTCTTCAAATTCATGATAAGCTGCTAATTATCCATATTAAGAAAAAGTCAGTGTGAATATCATACTTCTGGGGCAGGGACAGGTTAATTTTTTGTTCTATTACTTATATTTAGTTATGTCTAGTTTATAATTGTTTATAATTTATAGCACTTCACAGCAATAACCTTAATGCTTCCCCTTGCACAATTTCCCCTTTCTGAGGAAATGTGATAGAAGCCAGATGGACATGCAAACATATATAGGGGAGACACCACTTTGCCAAGCAAATATAAATTGAAGATCTTACATGCTTGCTATCCCCTTTCCCTAAGAGAGAGGGAGAGAAACTCAATCCTTCTGTCTCCCAGGAAATAGAAGAGGAAGAATCCTGATGGTTTTACCTTTTGGAATGTAAATGTATATCACCTATGTGGAGGGAGAGATTAAACAAGCCACCCTAATTTGTCTCTGGAAAATTTCCAGAACTCCTTATTTCAACTCTTTGAAATGTAAACACAGGATTCTCAGGTGGTCTCTCAGTATAAAAATCATCCCTCAACTTCCAATTCTCTTCCATTGACCCAATTCCCACTAAAAGTTTTCTAGAAAGATATAACCCTTTTTTTAAAAAAAATTATTTCCTGATAGTTTAATAACATTTTTTCTCTAATATGTCCTTTCTTACATATCACTCTGAGATTTTTTTGTATTTTAAAATTTACTTTCATTCTGTTATTTTGAAAAATAGATATTTTATTCCTCTGCTGAGATTTCTTCTTTCTCATCCATACTGTTCTTTACCTCATTGCTTCAAAGTTTAAATATGATAATTCCAACATTTGAATCATTTTAGGGTTGGCCTCCTCTTTCTTTGTAAGAATAGGAAATTCTGGTCTTCCTTTGTTTGTTTTTGCTTTTGTTTCTGCATAGCATTCTAGAACCTGTGAACTTAGGTTGGTGGTTTCTGCATAACCTTGTTTGTTTTTTTGTTTGTTTGTTTTAGTAATGCTTTTATTTTTGTTGTAGGGAATATTAACTCCATTAGTCTGAATTGCAAAATTTGTTTTCTCTGAGAAGAGTGGCATCTCCGATGTCACTCACTTTGGTTCTTTTTTTTGCTGTCCAGTATTTTTTGCATGATTTTCTAAGAACATATATATTAGGGATCAGCAAGAGACTTAGGCAAAAAGTTACACACAAAAAGTAATCTCTTTTTTTCTTTGACTTCCCTCACATTCCAGTAGCTGTGGCCTCCCTGAGCTGTGTCTTCCCTACACCAGAAAGGTGGTATTTTTCTATTGCAGTTTCAGTAACCTCATAGTATATTTAACTCCAGCATAATCTCAGATCAGTGCCACAAGAATAAGAGTCAACTACACATTCACTTGCAATAACTCAATCAGTGCTTTTGCTTTGTTTTCTTTTAGTACTAAGTTCAAATTTATATGTATGGGAGAATCAACCCACTGTTGACCTTACCTTCAATACCAAAGATGGAACTCCTATTTGTAACGTGTCTCATATTTTGAACTATACACCAAGGGAAGTTTTAGTGCCTGGCATGTGGTGTTACATTAAGTTAATTTTAAGTAGACTGCATGTTGATTCTGATATAATTAATTGGTAATTTTCCCCACAATGAATTATCTACATTTGGATCCTACCAAGATTAATTTTGGAGTAGGTCACAATATTTACAACTACTCAAATAAACCTACCTTTTCTTGCACTACTTCAGTAGTTTTTAACTTTCTCTATATGACAGAATCATCTAAGATGATGTTAAATGAGACTGCTGCCCATTCTTTACTCCAGACCAATAATTGGGGTGGGATCAAGCACCAGTATTTATTTTTGAAAATCTTCCCAGATAATTCTAGTATGCACTCATGTTAGGACCTCGGTTCTATGCAAAGCCAAGCACATAAGTATAGCTTGCTTAAAGATTACTAATAATAATATGAGAAAACAGCCAAAGGATTCAGAAAACATTAGTTTACTAGTCTTGCAGAATTTTACACAGATATTAGTTTTACAGATATCATTTTCTGCCATCTTACTCTTCCTAAAAATGTAATTTAAAGATTCATAGGAATTTTCCCTAATATTTAAAAGTAACATAGGATAGGTGATTGATTGTACATGTAAGGTAGTGTCAAGAGTGTGGAGGGCTTAAGACCCCAGCACAGATTTTCAGACTCTACTGTTAACTCCCTGAAAAATTCTGATTGATGTATCATATATGTACACACACACGGGGGCGGGGGTCTTGGAGAAGAGTCCTTGGCAGAGAAAACCTATAGATAGTAATAATACAAATACACTTGGAACTCTGGACCATTAGACTTATTGACAATGATGAATCCTTTTATCAAATATGATTTTAGACCAAAAACTTTCTATGTTGCTCTGCATACCAGAGTAGAATATGCTTCTGGACTTTTAATATTGTTCTGCATAGTTGTTCTACAGTGTATCAACCTAGATAGGATCTTGACAACACACCTCTCCCCAGAGACTGGCCTCTGACACCTTTCTTCCTCATTTCGGGAGCTGAACGGCAACTTAATCTCCTGAGGATGGATCTCAAGGGTAGAAACACTGAGAAGGAGTTGAAGCATTGACTAGCTATATTGGAAAAACTATCTACCCCTCCTTTCTTTTTTAAAAGCATTATTGCACAAGGATTAGTAAATTTAATTTTTCAGATTTAAAACTGACAATCAGTTCCACAAAACTGCCTGAGAGTATGCCACCAAGGACACTGCCTCTCTTTGGTTAAAAACCTATATGCCTAGGAGATATTAAACCTTATTAGTTATTGGTTTGATTTTTAGATAGTATCTAATCCTGTCTAATATGATTAAGTTGATACTCTCAGGTGTTATAAGGTTCCTAGCAGCTTTCAAGAAAAAGGAAAAAAGAAAACCTCAAACCTCTTTTGTTGGCACACAAAATGTTTGCTTCCTTTCCTTTCCTAAAATTCTGTTAACTGTTCACTCATCACTGGCTTACCTTGACTTCAGATGCATGAGCAGATGCACTTGTCTGCATGATGATGTTCTACACATCTGTGTCTTTGAAAATGGTGTTGTTTGGTACTGGAATAAATTTCTATTTTTTTATATGATGCAATCAATCTTACTAAAGGAAGGTATTAGTATATACGTGCTTCTCTTCATTTGCATGCATCATGGCCTTTATTATACTGCGCATAGTAAAGAACATGCAGTTCTATAGTCATTGTTATTTCGCTTTCCCTAGTCAACTGCAAGTTCCCTGAAAAAGAGATATTGTCACCCTATATTTCTATACCTGAGCCTAGCAAAATGCCAGGATCTAATAATATCCTTTGAAATGATCTACAATTAATTACTCAAAAGCATTTTATTATTAATTAAGTTTAATTATTTAAACTTTTTTAGCAAATGAAGTCAGTTCCTATAGACACTGCATATAGGAAGGATGAATGGATGGTAGCAAATATGGGGCTGGGTGACAGTACCAAAGTCAACCTTTATCAGTTTTATAACTTCATGGGGCAAAACTGAGATACTGTCAGAATGAATGGCAGTTTAAGCTTACTCAACCATAAAGAGAAGGAAAGTGAACACCAGTAATGCTGTGATTTTTCACAAGGTAAAATTAACATTAATTAATTAATCCAAATATTCCCAGAAAACTGATCCTGTAACTATATTTTCTACTAAGGATCAAATTTTCATAGTCCAGATTCCCATTAAAAATATCATTCTTCCTTCTTTCAGTTATTTCTGGGTTTTTCAGTTGATAGAGTTGTGTCTTTGTGTTTATTTCTACTTCAGACACTTGGAGTGAGGATGAACCCTCCACACAGAGAACTTAACAGATAAAACTGTATTTATGACAGACTTAAAATTCAACTGAGTCTTCATGACATTCCCCTTTGATCTCACATCATACATACTCTGGGTAGAGACCATGGCCTCTGACTCTGTACAAAATCCAGAAATTCTTTGGCATTCCCTAAGAAAGAAATTCTCCTAACTGTCACTGATAACACTGGCACTTCACTAAGTGGAATTAAGGGCAGCCAAATACTGAATTGTATAGGACAAATAAGGTCACTTTTCTTAGATGACTGCTGCTCCTCATTTTTTATGGGAGTCCATTTGATGAATATTGGTAAAGACTCTAGGCACAAGTGCATATTAATGAGAGTACCATTTTATATTTTGGGGATAGTAGAATCTATCAAAATTTTATAATTAAAAATAAATTTTACACATTTTATAATCACCATGTGGACTAGAATAGGAATATCAGAATGATTATGACAAACATGTTGAACTCTCAGTTCTATGATTAATTCCACAACATGCTAACAGAGTTTATAGTTTGCCAAATTAATGTTTAAAAATGTATCAGCTAGCTAGGCTCGGTGGCACATGCCTGAAATCCCAGCACTTTGGGAGGCTGAGACAAGGGAATGGCAAGTTCAAAGTCATCCTCAGCAATAGTGAGGCACTAAGCAACTCACTGAGACCCTATCTCTACATAAAACACAAAATAGGACTGAGGATGTGGCTCAGTGGTCGAGTAACCCTGAGTTCAATCCCTGGTACCAAAAAAAAAAAATGTTTCAGCTATATTAAAGAAACATGTTAATTATAAACAAGCTTGCCTATTATACACTTAAAATTACTCAATAATATGTATATTGACTATCTCTGTTTTATATTTACATAGGAAGCAAGTTTAGTGTTATCCATTAGTGAAATCAAGATACATAATATAAGACTTAAAATGTCTCTGTGCAGTTTTGGAAAACTAGTATCTTTGTTATTAGGACAGAAACAGTCTATTAATGGCATTAAAATACATTATACCTTAGGACGTCATTAATGCCAAACACCCATTTCTTGTATCAAATCCCATCATTTTGGTAAATGGTATTGCCAGGGAGCAGGTAAATAAACTCCTGTGGTAAAGAGATTTAAAGACTATCAATAGTCAGATAATTCCATGTGGGTCTGGAACGTTAGGCTCTTCATTCTCTAGGTGGGTTAGTGGTTTGGCAAGGCAAGTGTGATAGAGCTAATGGCCTCACCCCAAAAAGACATTCTTAAAATTATGCTGTGCATGTCGTAAGTACAAAATAAAATTTTCTGTTCATGTTATTCACTGGTATTTAGAATATGAAACACAAGTTTGGAATTTCTTTGGAAAACAAAAAAATTTTAATTACACAAGAAGTAAGTTTTGCCCAATTAAGAATCAATCCACAAATCAAATATGATCTACATATCTTATCATTGTTTTTCTGTTTTTCAAGGAATCATCTCTTGTCTATGATAGCAACCGTATCAACATATATTAAAACTACTCTTGTTTATAGATGAATTTTGTTTTGAGGTATTACTAAAAATAAAGGAATGAGTTTCTTTTATGCTTTATTATAATATTGTACACTTATTTTATATTGTTAAATGCCGGCTGGAAATATAACAATTATACACATTTAGAAAGTAGAGATTAATGTCATGATATCAAACCTGAGAATAATTATTCCTACTTATGATGACAGATTTATTGCATCTGTGCCTATGTTAAAGTAGCAATTTAGATGTTTCCATAATTTTGAATTTTGTATCCTGATACTTTTCTCTTAAACATATATGCTTACACAATATTCAGAGCCCCTGTGTATGTGTGTGTACAGACATCATGTATGCATTTGACATAAACTTGTCTGCATATGTATATGTATGTGTATAATATATGCAGACAAGTTTTTCCATAGCATTAATAATAACGAGAACTTTTTTTAGCAGTAAAAACTGAGGTAACAAGGCTTTATAACATTAAAAGACTGATTCAGACTCTTTTAAATTTATGAGGTATTCTATGATTTAGGTCAGAATCCCTAGAAAGAGACTGAAACTATTTTCAAGTGATTTGTTTGGATTAGTCCTCTTAGGAGAAAGGTTATGAAGAAAAGATAGAGTATAAGAGAAAAGGTAAACAAGAATAAAGTCCATGAGTAATTTATGAAACAAGTCTTTTATTGTCAGTTGCCAAGCAACCATTGGGCAATGGGGCTATTCTCTGTGGCATTTGGCTGAGAGTAATTCTTCAGGGAAGGGACATCTGAGTTATCTACCAACATTCAGGGTGACTAGAATAGGAACATGAACCTGGCCAGTAATGGGTATCAGAACAGGACACAAAAAGCACTCACTAAACAATATAGACAAATGCTTCCTACTTTGTTACATATGACTTATCCTGACATGCCTGATTACTCCTAGGTCAGTTTTTGTCACTTAACCTCATGGGAAATCTTACATTTAGATGTGAGGTATCCTCCAGAAGCTTGTGTGTGAGACAATGCAAGAATATTCTGAAGTGAAAGTATTAGTTTATGAGCGATTAACTGGGCAGCAACTATAGGCATATGGAGTATGACTGGAGGAGGTGGGAGCATGTCTTTGGGATTTATACTTTGTCCCTGGTGAGTAGAGCTCTCTGCCTCCTGCTTGTCATGTCCTCAGCTGCTTTATTCCACCATGCCCTGACAAGGTAGCGAGCACCCAGGCACAGCAGGTTTCTGCTCAGGAGGTATGAGCTGCCTAGGAAAACAAAATGTCTGAAATAATCAGTAAGAAATAAAGACAAAGTCAAAGATTAGATTTAAAAAGTGGAGCTTCTTATGGGTCTTCCAGCTCTGATAGAAACTAGAACTGAACAACTGAAAAAGGCCCTAGTTCTTTAAGGGGGTGTATATCAAAGGCAGCGATAATGTTTCAGTAGGTCTTGTTTGTTTCTCGGTGTGGCAGGTGTCTTGCAGTAAACAGGTTGTTTGGTGTTTGGCAGGTTATGCCCATCTCCAGGAGGCTATTTGATCCTAAGGCTGTGAGCTATGACAAGGTACCAGCATGATCTGGGCTTTCTCAAACTGGGGAATTTCACCTAGGAGTTCCCAGAGAAGCAACTTCCCTGACTTAATGGCTCAAACAAACCCATAATTTATATATGGCCTCCAACAATGCCCTTCCACCATGATATTCTGCATTACCTTAGGCCCAGAGCTCTGGAGTCAGCTATCTATGAACTAAGACCTCTAAAACTGGGAGCCTCAAATAAACATTTCCTGCTTTAAATTGTTCTCCTCAGGAGAACATTATATGTGCCCAATTGCTGGACATGAAGCTGCAAGACTTATTTGTTCAGCTAGGTTTCAGGCTTATGTTGGTCTACTTCTTTCTTTCTATGCCCCCTGTTTATCCCTTGAGAAATGGAAATGCTTACTCTGTGCCATTATACATTGGATGTATATAACTTGCTTTTGATTTTTACATGGGCTTATATTGAGAGTTTGTCTTGAGTCTCAAAAGAGACTTTGTAGTTGAACTTTTTTATAAGGCTGAAACTGTTAAGAATATGGCAACTCTTCAAAATAGACTAAATGAATTTTGCACTGTTACATGGGCATGAGCTTTTAGGGGAAAGGAACAAAATGTTATGTTTTAGATATGAGGTATCACCTGAAAGTTCATGTATGAGACAATGCAAGTATTTTCAGAGGTGAAATGATTAGCTCGTAATAGTTTTAACCTAATCAGTGGATTAATCCTCTGATATGGATTAACTGAGTGCTAACTATAGACAGTTGAGGTATGCCTGGAAGAGATGGGTCACTAGGGTGTGATTTTGGATTTTATTTTATTTTTTCCTGGTGAGTGGAGCTCTCTTTGCTTCCTGGTTGCCATGTCCTGAGCTATTTTCCTCTGCCACACCCTTCGACCACAATGTTCTGCCTCACCTTGGCCCTAGAGCTATAGAGTTAGCTGATGGTGGACTGAACCATTGAAACCATGATCCAAAAGAAATGTTTCCTCCTCTGTGTTGTCTTGTCAGGTCTTTTGGTTGCAGTGATGAAAATGCTGACTAAAACAAGAAGGGAAGAAAAAATTATCCAGCAACGTTGGTCAGTAATTGGCACTAAACCATGATTTCCAATATCTTAACACTTCTGTTACAAATTGTCACAAAATGTTCATAAAATCTAATCTATTCTCTTATCATGAAGGTCATGCTAAAGACTTGAACTTACAGATCTTGTGCAGAAGTGGGCAACTGGTTGGAAATTATTAAATAAGATACCTCAATCTCCTTATTCAAATTCTTTACAATATTTACTAGTTTCTCACTACAAGTGAGAATTGTTAGTTGCACCATACAGAAAGGAGTTATTTTAATTAAAATAAGCTCAATGCTGTGTTATTTTGTCATTGTTCCATGCCAAGAATGCTTTATTTTATGATCAACCACTTAATGTGTACTTTCATGGTCAATTTCACTGAGAGTGATATAATATGATAATAAATAGCCAACCAAACCAATCCAAACTCCCCCACCTTTTTTTGAGGTTGTTGAGAGAGGGGTATAAAAATAAATTTAATGATAATGACAAATAAAATAAATGCAGGATTTTAAAGGGAAAACATAAGCATTGATTAAAAGCTTAGCCTTCAAATAATTCTTACTTTATACTATTTGTCACATTTGAGGGAACTATGGATAAAGGGAACTGCTTAAGTATCTGAAATTCACAAACCAGCAAATCATGCTAGTTTGAATACATTCAAGTTTAGAAAATAAATTTTTACTCTGTCTTAGAGTCTAGGGAAGCACATATCACTTGGAAAGAAGGTAAAGTAGACAGAGTTCCTCCAAGATTAAGTGCAAAATATTATGCATGTGAATCTTAGTTTGCTTTCTTTGGTAAAATATCAAATATTCTAAAATATAGAGACAAGGGAAATTAAATAACATTTTATTTATATTCCAGGGAGATGGCCAAGGATCTGGTATTTTATTACTAAAGGTTTCTTACTGAAAATTGCTACGAATTGCATCTTTGTATAAATACTTTAAAATTGGAATAGCAAAAAACAAAACATGGTGTAAGTTTGGTACTATTACCATGTAGTATTTGGCACTCTTATCTGTGATCCTTATTATGGATGTATTTCAATGTTAAATGGTTTGACTACTTAAGACTTTAATAGCCTTACCACAAAACAAGGGACTGGATAATAGTATTCCAAAATGTTGTTGGGACCCTTCCTCCTCTGCTTCAAAACTGGTACTAGCCCAAGATGGACAAGATGGCTGACCACATAGAATGATCTGTAGAAATACTTTGTTCTTCATTTGCCTTGCAAATCTCTTATTTTCCATTAATAATAATGATCGCTAATATTCATTGAAATGCTACTAAATGTATGGCACTGAGCTAAGTTCTTTATATCATTTAGTGCTTAACATTATCCTATTTGATTAAGAACTTCAGTGGGATAACTGTTTCCTCCTTTAGCAACAGAGAGAACACAAGTTCAGAGTGATTAAATGGCATAAACATAGCCATGCAGTAAATGAATGCCAAATTCATCATTCAGAACTATGTTTGCAAATCAGAGCTTCTATGCTCTAGGGTTTCTCCAGTCTTCTTGCTTCCTCAGCTTTTGATCTCTTAAAATTCCCTGTTAGAGACATTAATTGGGGTATTTCTGACACAGTGACTGTCAGTAAAGAGCATTCATTTGGTAAATGGTATTTCTTTTTTTTATTAGTTTATTTAAATGCATTTCAAGTCATAGTACATATATAGAGCTCAATTTTTCCATTTCTCTGGTTGCAAACCAGATAGAGTCACACCATTTGTGTCTTCATACATGTACCTAGGGTAGTGATGACCATCTCAATCAACCATCTTTACTATACCCATTCCCCTTTTCCTACCCCCACTTCCCCCCTGCTACATCCAGAGTTCCTCCATTTCTCCTATGTTCCCCATTCCAACCCCCCTTATGTATCGGCATCCACTAATCAGAGAGAACATTCGGCATTTGTTTTTTTGGGATAGGGTTACTTTGGTAAATGGTATTTCAATTGCATGTCAAATGCAGTATACTTTGTAACCCTTATAAATCATGCATATAAAAATAGAACATCACTACCTAGAATGTCCTATTATTATCTTCAAAAATAATAACTGCTTAGTGCACTCATTGCCATTGTTCCTGCATCTCTAGAGAGCTACAATGAAGAAGCACATGTGAATTTATATATTTATGACCTGCTCTTCCTCTCCCATTCACATGGTCATATGTGTCATCTTGCCAACTAATATAGAGAAGTACTTTCGTCTCGGGCTCTGATATATGGAAAGACAAAGCTGGGAATCTCTGGTGGTAAGTGTGTGTTTAGAGGTAAAGGACATAACAACAATTCTTCTGGATATTACTGTGAGGGGGTCTATGAGATGGAATTGTTTGGAAGTCAGTGCAGAAGGCCAATAACGTGATGAGATCAACTAACTCCGACCTCCACTCTACTACTGGATCTAACAGTTGGATTGGATGAAACTTCACATGTTTAACTTTTAGTCTCTAGAGAGCTACTAGTACTGGCTCCTTGTAATGGCTAATAATGATGTGACCCAATGAAGTATACTCTAGGTGACTGAATACAAACACTAGTCAAAGTCCATGATTTACAGAAGGAAGCAGAGACTCCCACAGCTACAGAAGATCATTTTTTGCTGCCATTGTTCACATTTCTCTCTGAAGCACACAATCACAAGGGTAAAATTCTGTACCCTGTGTTTGAAGGATTGATCCAAGGACACATTAATAATCATGCAATCCTTTTTCTTCTGATCTCTTCTCACCTATAGTCTACTGGGTGAAGAGTTGCTATGCTTGGAGTCTCATTTTATGTGATTGGCAGGGCTCATAAGTAGTAAGAATATCTGTCCTGGAGCACCTGATAGCAGCTTCTCTCAGTTTTCCTTTGACATTTGCTATCTTACAAAAGTAAACGTTGCTTTATTTATTCCTTTGGTTACTCTGATTTCATCTCTACCCCTGTGAAAGAAATGGTCCAAATCTTATCTTGAAACATCAATATCTGCTTCTCCTGGTACATGTTTTCTCTCTATTACTTCATTTGATACTGGCTGCTGATGAATCAAACTTAAAGAAAGAAAAGTTTATTGATAATTTTAAATTTCACACCCTATGCTATGTATGGAACACACAACCAAAAGAAATCAAGGTGTTCTTACACTAATGAAGACTACATTTAGTGCTACACTGCGATCCTTGTTTTAGTCTGTTTTCTACTACTGTAACAGAACATCTGAGACTTCCTAATTTAAAAAAAATTAGATTTATTTTATTTGGTTCATAGTTCTAAAGGCTAGGAAGTGTAAGAGCATGGTACCAGCATCTGGTGAAGACTAATATGTTACCATTCTATGGCAGAAAATGGAACAGCAAGAAAAAGTAAGAATGAGAAAATGAGGGAAGGCCAAACTTGCTTTTATAATAATTCAGTTCTCACAATAACCAGCCTACTCCTGTGAGTGCTGACCCCTTATCACCTAAATACTTTTCTTTAGGCTCCATCTCCTAACACAGTTGCATTGGGGATAAAGATTTCAATGCACAAATTTTGAGAGACACATTCAAATCATAGCATTCCTATGTAACAAAGTCCCCTTTCAGCATCCCTATGTCACAAAGTCTCCTTTCATTGAACTTAAGGTAGGCAATGCATTTTTCAAAATCCCAAACAAAATCAAATACTTTGGCATAATATATAACTAAGCAGGTATGGGTATGATTTTATATTTCTACTAGTTTTGTTATTTCTTAGTCTGGAGGTAATGATTAATGTAATTATTGAGAGATACCTGATTGGTATCAGGGTATATTTGGGTACACAGAAAATTAGATCAATTGATGAGACACCTAGCAAGCAAATCATGTTATGAAATAACTACTAAAGGAGTGCTCATTTGCCCATTTAAAAAATTTTGATCTTGAGCAAAAATAACAAGGCCTCGAGGCATTACACTACCTGATTTCAAAGTATGCTACAAAGTAGTGGTGATCAAAGCCATGTGCTATTGGTATAAAAATAGACTCAAACCAATAACATAGAACAGAGAGCCTAGAAGTTAATCCATGTACCTATAGTCAACTGATGTTTAAAAAGTTGCTAAGAAAATACGCTTGAGAAATGAGTGTTTTCAATGAAGGGTGCTGGGAAAATTGAATATATATATGCAGAAGAATGAAACTAGACCCCTTTCTTATTCCAGTTAAAATAATTAAAAATGGATTAAATATTTACCTATAATACCTGAAACAATAAATTAGTAAAAAAAAAAAAAAAGAAAGAAAAGAGAGAGAGAGAGAAAGGAAGAAAGAGAATAAAACAGGAAATGCTAAGGAACATTGGAGTGGGCAAGGTTTTTCTTTGGAGGGGAGACCCCTAAAACACAACAAACAAAAGCAAAAATAGACAAATGGGATTACATCAAACTGAAAAGCCTCTGCACAGAAAGGGAGTATCATCAGAGTAAAGATGTCAGCTACAGAATAGGAGAAAATATTTTCAAATCACACAACTGACAAGGGGTTAATACACAGAATATATAAAGTCTCCAAAAATGCAAGAGCAAAACCAATTAATAAAATACCTGATTAAAGAATAGAC
This sequence comes from Geosciurus inauris, assembly GCA_004024805.1. Taxonomy (NCBI): domain Eukaryota; kingdom Metazoa; phylum Chordata; class Mammalia; order Rodentia; family Sciuridae; genus Geosciurus; species Geosciurus inauris. Next base: position 116,088 of record PVHX01001636.1, read on the forward strand.
AATAGATCTAAATAGACATTTTTCAAAAGAAGACATATGAATGACTACAAAGTTTATGAAATAAGGTTCAACATCACTAATCAATGAGGAAATACAAATCAAATTCACAATGAGACATCACCTCACTCCAGTAAAAATGTCTATTGTCAGAGAGACAAGTAACAAATGCTGCCAAGCATGTGGAGAACAAGAGACCCTCAGACACTTCTGGTGGAAATATAATTTAGTAGAGCCATTATGGAAATATAATGGAGGATCCTAAAAAATCAAATAGAGAACTACTATATGGCCCAGTAGTCCCACTACTGGGTATATATCCAAAGGAAATGAAATGAGTATGTCAATGAGATAGCATGTCAAAGAGACATCTCCTAGGTTTCCTCCTATCCATTTATTTATTTATTTTTGATTCTGGTGTTTGACCTGAGGGGAGCTTTACCATTGAGCTAAATCCCCAGTCCATCCGTTTTCTTTTTCTTTCTTTCTTTCTTTCTTTCTTTCTTTCTTTCTTTCTTTCTTTCTTTCTTTCTTTCTTTCTTTCTTTCTTTTTCTTTTCTTTTCTTTTTTTTCTTTTGAGACAGGATCTCGCTAAGTTGCTGATATTATCACAAAGTTACTTAGGCTGGCCTAGAATTTGTGATCCTCCCTGTCTCAGTCTCCTAAATCTCTGGAATTATAGATATGTGCCATCATGCCTGGCTTACATGTTTTCCTCATTGTTTCAGGTCTTACATTTAAATCCTTAATACAGTTTTAGTTGACATTTTTAGCTGGTGTGTGGGATTGATATTCATAATAATCAAGAACTAGAAACTAAGTGTTTATCAGCTGACAAATGGATAAAGATAATGTGGTTTATATACAGAATGAAGTGATATTCCACCAGAAATAAAAATGAAAGCTTGTCACTTGTGGCACCATGGAGATCATAATATGAAATAAATAATCCAGGTACAGAAAGACAAGTGCAGCATGATCTCACTCATATGTGGAATCTAAAATTGTTACTCTTCATAGAAGTTGAAAGTACAATAGTAATTACCAGAGGCCAGTTATTCAAAACTAGGTATTGTCTTTTACCATTCGGCTACAGTTCTGAATAGGGATACTCCAAACAATCTAACACGGCAAAAATAACACCCATAACACCCATTCAGTCTTTCTTTTTTGATATCTTGCTAAATAAACATGTTATGTTTTTCTTCATACATTTACTTAGAATTCAAATGCCTTACAATGATCCAAGAGAAAAAGGGTCTTTGTGTCTCATATGCATTGCTCTCTTAATGCCAAGGACAATGTCTAGTATTAGAAGGAACTCAATACCCACTTGTTAAGTAAATAACTGATGTAATTCTTTTGCTATCTCAGTGCCTGTAGTAGTGATTTTAGGTAGTATCCAGCAGACTAAGTGTGGCCTCATTAATTGATTATTCAGTGTCCTCAAGGTATGGCTTATTGCTTCTATATACTATATAACAATTCTCTTTTAACATTTGTTTCAAAATTATGTGTGTGTGTGTGTGTGTGTGTGTGTGTGTGTGTGTGTGAGTGAGGGGTGGGGCGGGGAAAGAGAGAGAAAATATTTCGGAGGTACCGGGTTGTTAGGTTTGCCTTCTTTGCCTTCTATTTCTCAATTCACAAATAATTTCCCACATGATTAGAATTGGATTCAAATCACTGCCCAGAACCTCAATTTCTCCTTCAGTCAAATGTAACAAGAGACCAGATAATCATGAAGAATCTGTATTGTAGCTGGGCGCGGTGGCACAAGCCTGTAATCCCAGCACTTAGGGAGGCTGAAACAGGAGAATTGTGAGTTCAAAGCCAGCCTCAGCAAAGGCGAGGCACTAAGCAACTCAGTGAGACCCTGTCTCTACATAAAAACACAAAATAGGGCTAGGGATGTGGCTCAGTGGTCAAGTGCCCCTGAGTTCGATCTCCAGTACCAAAAAAAAAAAAAAAGAATCTGTCTTGTCTGGTATGAACTTTCTGATCATCTGGCTATTATTACATTATTCTCACGAAAACCCAGGCCCTGTAGAGACTGCCAAGTGTGAAGAGGTAATAAAGATTCCAGAAAGTGTTCAGACTTGATAAGAAAAATTAGGCATTTATCTTGTGGGCAGAATTGAAGGGACACTTCACACTTGGTACTGCATATAAATAATATGTAATGCAATATTTTTTAAAAAAGTAGAATCAGTCGCCATGCTGTACAGAGCTATATTAGAGCCTGAGGAGGCAAAAAATTTAGTAAGGCTTACCCTGACTCTATTTAAAAAATGATATTATTTTTATCATGGATTTTTGTCATTCATTTGACTTTAAAAATAGTGCATTAAAATTTGTATTGTCAAATTTAGCAGATAACACAAATTTGAATATTAGAAAAACAACAAGAACATTTAAAATAATCTACTTTCTGAACCATACTTATGAAAAAATTATCTGTTGTTCATCTGAAAATCAAATTTAACTCCTTGTATATTTTCTGACAACCCTAAATTAAATGCTTTTTCTTTTTAATAATTATTGATTGTTACCCCTTGGTACCCTTTAAATTTTTCAATGGAAAACTGAAAATATTTATTCCTCGCTTTTTATCCAGGCACATGATGCTACCTGTAAATCAGCTCCCGGCGAGATAACAAAATTATGCTTCAGCAGCAAGGAAATACTGAGCACCTAGCTGCCTCAAGGTGAATTTCACTTATTTCACAAAACTGAAATAGGTAAGTCAGCCTGAGTTTTAGCTGGCTGAGCAGAAGTTAATTAAATATTTTGATCTAGAAAATAAGTATTTTAAGAAATTGAAAGATACAAAGAAGATTAAAATTTTGCTCTGCTTTGAGAATTACAAAAACCATTTTTTTATTTCATTGATACACTTGATATTACATACACATGAACAGTTCAGACTGTAAATAAATCTCCTAATTTTTTTTCTTCTCTTTCTTTTTGTACCTACGGGCACTTTACGATTCAGTTACATACCACTGAGTTATTTTTTTTATTTGGAGACAGTCTCCTGCTAACTTGCTAAGTTGCAGAGGTTCTCACTAAAATGCTGAGACTGGCCTGGAACTTGCTATCTTTCTGCCTCAACTTTCTAAGGTGCTGTGATTATAGACATGCGCCACCACACCCAGTTAAATCCCTCTAATTTTTAACAAACCCCCTTACTGCCATCTAATATCATTTCAGCAGACTCAGCAATGTGATTGTCAGTTGTTAAGAGACAATTAGCAAATGGTAAAAGCAAAACAACATTTAAAAATCCCGAGATCATCATTTATAAAGAGACATACTTATTTACATATGTAATGGCATTCTTTATTTTTTAAAACAATTGCTCCTGTTACTTTAAAAGCTTCTGAGCATTAACATATTCCATTAAGTAACTTTCTGAGAAAAAAGTGTAAGCTGTAAAGGTGATAATTGAACAACATTAAGAGAAACATCTGTAAACAGCTTACAGAAAATACCATGAGCTGATCATTTAGCTATAAGCTGTAAGGAAAATGGGCTTTAAGATGGAAAAAAAAATCATTATAGATATCCCGTTACTTCTATAGTAGCCATGAAAAACGAATACAGTAGGTGAACAGAATGCAAGCAACAGCATTACATTCCCTTAAAGTGACTGTAAGCAGATGAATCTGAGAAAGATTATTGATTTCATAGTTACTTAGTGGGAAGAATAAATCTCAAAAGAAGCCAGAAGTTTGTGGGGATTCCATAACCAAGTTTTAGAGCTAGAAAGGTGTGTGTGTGTATGTGTGTGTGTGTGTGTGTGTGAGAGAGAGAGAGAGAGAGAGAGAGAGAGAGAGAGAGAGAGAGACAGAGAGAGAGAGAGAGAGAGAGAGAGAGAGAGAGCCCCTCACTTCAGGTTTTGGATTTGTTTTAGTGAGAAATGGTAGTCAAAAGTCAACTGGTTTTACTCTTATCAGCAAATACGCACCCTTTCTGAGTTCTAGAATAAGAAAGTGCTCTCACTTTATCTATAAGGAAAAATACATATAATAATGATTTTGATCTTTATTTTATACAGCTGTAGTGAGTTGAGTAGTGTCTTCTCAAAATTCATGTCCACCTGGAACCTTAGAATGTGACCTTATTTGGAAATAGGGTCTTCACAGATGTAATTACTTCAGGATCTAGCGATGATTTCACCCTGGACTTAGGTATTCCTGCAGAATGAAATGACTAGTATCCTGCTGAGAAGAGGACAGGATACAGACAGAGACAGGTAGTGAACAGGTAGAGACAGGCAGGTAGTGTGAACGTGAAGGCAGAGATTGGAATAATGCATCTATGAGCTAAAAGAACCCACCAAAGATTGCCAGAAAATCCTCAGAAACTCTGAGAGGCATGGGGAGGTTTTATACTCAGAGCCCACACAAGGAACCAACCTTACTAGCAACTTGATTTTGGACATCTGGTGTCTGCTCCTGTGAACAAATTTTAAGCCACCAAGTTTGTTGTTGTAATTTGTTATGGTAGTCATAGGAAGCTAGGAACCACTCAGTGGGCATTTACTAGAGGGCTAATACACTTTAGGGCAGTACTTCAAATTGCAGTGTTCAAAAGACAAAAGATGTTTAAGGGGATGGGACACAATGATCCAGAAATGTAATATCTACTTTGTTATAAAACAAATATTGACAGAAAAGGAGAGCTATTTTTAATAGTTTCACCTGAGAATCCTGTTACACCGAAGAATCTGATTCACTGGGTCTTGGAAGTTTTCTGAGATAGCATATGTGTAACAAATTATCAGGTGATGCCCATAATTTAGATGGTTCTAGAATAGGATTTTCAGTAACAAAGTGACAATAGGCTACAACAAAAGTCTCTAAGCCATGAAACTTGTTCTGATGGAGCTTGTAATCTACATAGAAAGGTAAATCTTATGGCCATGAACAGTCACAAACAACTGCAAAATTACATGATAGTCAAAGATTAAAGTCAGTAAATGTTAAAAGATTTTTAAAAATCAAGTTATCAGTGTGAGCTGGATTAATCAGGGGATGTTTTAATAGAGGGACACAACTTTTAAGTAGAGAGTTCAAGACAAACAGAATGAGCAACAGTAATATTAGTAAAATAGTAAAAATATAAAAATAAAAACAGTAAAATTAGCAGATCCATGACAGAGAGAATGATATTAGAACAATGGAATCTGTTGTAGCAATATAATTATAGTTTAATATAGTTACCATTGATAGATGTTTCTGGTAACCAAATATAATGAAAATGTGACTATGTTTGCAAATATTAATAGGATGCAAAACTATTCCATTTCAAAATGTAAGTAACAAAAAAGCAGAATATAATGTGTTATAGCTTATTGTTATATAAAAGTATCCAAGCAGTGTGTGAGGCTTTGGATTTGTTAGAGTGGGAACAACACAAATTTTTTGTTTCATTTTAAAAATTTCAGCTATTATTTTTATTGTTTTCAATTCTGGGTCTGCTTTTTCAATTGCCAGAGCCATTAGGACTTGTAATGAAATATAAATACAAATGTCAATTTAGTTCATAGATACATGGGGAATTTTCTGAATACTACTTCACCTGCCACAGAAAGTTAATAACACTTCCAACATGTTTCAAGGAATATATTTTATAAGTTAAAAAAACCACACATTTATTAATGAAGTATTTCATAGTCCTTTTGTATTTTCCTACCAGGAATGTCATGAAAGAGCAGGAAGCATTTTCAGCAGTGGTGAGAAAAGTAACTTTAATACAAATTTTAGTTTTGGAGTTTTTGTCTTCTGGTGAATGTTCACAGCTAATGATAGACTGGCTGGCATCATCTACGAGACTTGCAAATATTGCTGACAGAGCTAAGCCTTACCTTCTCCATTGGTATTAGCACCAATAGTACCATCAATACATCAAGTAGATGAAGAGCTAGTGAGGAGTTTGATATAAAAGTTAGGTATGAGTTGTAACTCCTAAAAAATAAAAGATTGTCTTTAATAGGTAAAAAATGCAAGATGATAGAGGTTAGCAATAATTAATAGATAAAAAATGAGCAGATAGATAATATTAAAATATCACTCTATATCCCCTTCATTGAATAGGGCTTGGTATGTATCTCCTCCACTTCCAAATGAAACTTTTCTCCTCCAGTAGAGATTGTATTTGATTATACGATTTTACATGTAAATCTAATACTTTCCAATAAGAGAAAGTGTTAACCAATGAGTTTACAAACAAAATAAATAAATTTATTTTATTAAAAGAAACCACCAAAGCCGGGTGCGGTGGTACATGCCTGTAGTCCCAGCACTTAGGGAGGCTGAGACAAGAGAATCATGAGTTCAAAGCCAGCCTCAGCAATGGCGAGGTGTAAAGCAACTCAGTGAGACCCTGTCTCTACATAAAACACAAAATAGGGCTGGGGATGTGGCTCAGTGGTCGAGTACCCCAGAGTTCAATCACTGTTATCAAAAAGAAAAAAAAAAAGAGAAAAAGAAAAAATGAAAAACAAAACCACTAATAAAAATATGATTGTTTTAATTAGTTGAAGATGTTTGGATACTCTGAGTAGTCTAGCAAGTTTATTAACTGCAAGCCATAAATTTATTTTCTAGCCCTTGACCAGTACCATCAGCTAAGAAAGTTTGAACATTTCAAAATTTTTGGATGCCTTAAAATTCACATTAATAGCTATTTTTATAAGTTCCCTTATTTCATAGATAAAATATTTTGTTTAAATTTATGTGATGTCTAATATATTCCTTCTACTATTTAATATATGTTCAAAATTCTACATATTAAAAAGAGAAACATTGTAAAAATCCATAAATTGGAATTTCTCATACTTCTCATACTCCAGAGTACTTTTTACTGCTATCATTTCCTTTTATATTCTAAAGTACACATTCTGTGGTAGAAAGAACCATGTTAATTTTCATACCCAGTATAACCACAGCAATTAGCAGAGTATCCAGCAAAAATTAGGGCTTTACAAAATATTCATTGGAAGAAAAAAATTATGAGTAAATCAATATAAGCACAACAGTTGTTTGATGCTTTCCTGTGATTTTTAGGATTGAAAACCCCTGACCACACATAGGTAGGATGATGGCTTTTAGTGTCATCATGGAAACCAACTTCACCTTTTTCTCTTGGTCAATATTGCATTTGGGCTACATCAAATGAAACAAATTGAAACTGAAATAAACCAGCAGGTGATCATGTTTTTTTACTGCCCCAATGAAACCATTTAAAATAGCTCCATTATTCTGTCAATATTTGTTTTAAAACATAGTAAATATTACATTTCTGGATCATTGTTTCCTGCTCCCTTAAACATGTTTTGTCTTACACAAATGATAAAATCTTATTAAATAGGATAGGTTTTGTACAGACACCTTAAATTAGGTGAAGTTTTGATCTGAGTCTTGCAATAGGCAGAATCGTTAAGCTTTGAAGCTTCCAATTTACCACCAGGAAAATTGACAGTTGTTTATTTTTTATTTTATTTATTTTTTATTTTTTAAGTGTTTGCTTTCTCTTAATATCTTGGAAGAATTTCCTCTTCATTTTCACACTTTTTTCTTCCTTTCAGAACACCAAGTATCCTTTTCTGGAACTAAATGGAATATACAGTCCATTAAGATCTCAATGTTCATTCCCAATCAGGTATAATTCAAGGATCTAGGTAGAAAACCTAATGTGTTCTTGGTTCCATATTTCCTTAAGGGGAGACCTTATTAGGCAAGTCATTAATTTTTTCTTGATCTTTACATTGTATCTCATGTGCCTCACAATTTAAAAAATTGTAGCAAGACTCTACAAGAAAAATATGCTATGTAAAATGAAATTTGCTATAAACTTATATATACTTAAAATCATATGGTATGTTTAGTAGTAGTATTTTTATTTAATAATTTAGTCTCTCACGTAAAAATCTCAAAAGGAATAGAATAAATAATAAATTTTGATAAGCAATTTCTCCATTTATGGGTTTCTATCTCCCTTTCTTTTACATGCAAAGAGTTAGATTAAATTATACTCTTCCTTTCATGACACACTATCATTACTCGTGCTTCAAAAGCCCCTTTTGTGATTTACCAATTTATTTATACCTTTTATCTTAATCTCATACTCTTGTTTTGCCCTTCCCCATATACATTTATCATTAAAATGAATGTGTTAAATGTGCATGTTTTGTTGTAAAGTGTATTGTATCTGATGTGTATACCTTTTATTTTCTTTAATTGCTATTGGCTTCTAGGACTGTTTTAGTCAACTTTTTTGCCACTGTGACACAAAGATCTGACAAGAACAATTTTAGAGAAGGAAAAATTTATTTGATGCTCACAGGACCTCTGAACTTGTAGACGACCAACTCCATTTCTCTGGGCCTGTGGTGAGACAGAACATTACAGTGGAAGAGTGTGGAGGAGGAAACCTCCTCAGGACATGGCAATAAGGAAACAGAGTGAGTGTTCCAAACACTAGGGACAAAATATAAACCCCAAGGCACCAACCCCAGTGACCCCAATTGCTCCAAACATACCCTGTCTGCCTATGGTTATCACCCAGTTATTCAGTGAGTATTAACTCACTGAATACGTTAAAACTCTCATAACTCAATAATTTCACCTCTGAAAATTCTTGCATTGTTTTACACTGGAGCTTTGGAAGGATACCTCATATCAACCATAATAAGGACTCATTATATATATTTTTCATCAAAAATGATATTTCTAAACTGAGCATGGTGGAACCCAATTGTAGTCCTAGACTTGGAAAGTTGAGACAAGAGGATCACAAGTTTAAGGGCATCCCAAATAAAATCTAAAAATAAAATTTATCAAAAAAAATCTCAAAATAAAATTTAGGAAAAGTTCAGGACTGTAGCTCAGGGGCAGAGTGCTTGCCTAGCATGCATGAGGCCCTGGGTTTAGTCTCCAACAGTGAAAAATTAAAAATAAAAAGGTATTTCTACATTTCCTTCGCTCTATGCACATGTCAAGACCTGTACTTCTGACTTGTTCTTGATCCTCCTCTAAGAATTCTGGGCATTCCATGAGTCTCAAAGTACTCCACATTTGACCTATACACTCCCCTTATGAAGATCCCCAGATTGTTTCTAACTCCTGACAATCAAAGTGATACACATGAGTATCTTCATCCATGTCTACCCATATACCTGTGTGTGGATGCCTATTTGTGTGTATGTGCAACATAAACCAGAAGAAGTGGTGTTGGCTCCAAAAGTATTTCTAAGCTTAATTGAACTAAGTAGAGTCAAATTATTCCCCACAAAGGGCTACATTATTTTCTACTCCTATATACATGTATTGCACAATTTCCCAAGCCAAATTTGGCATTCTTTCGCTTTCAAATATTTAATATAGTACATATTAGGCATTCCTAATCCAGAAATCTGAAATCCAAAGTGTTCCAAAATCCAAAATTTTCTGAGCATCAACATGGGACCAAAAGGGTAAAACTCTGAACCCAACCTTATATGATAAGATGCAACCAAAATACAGCTATACAAAAAAAATATTATATAAAACTGACTTCAATTAATTTGTATAACAGGCATGTGAAACATAAACAAATGTCATGTTGAGACCTGAGTTTCTTTCCCAAGACATCTTATTATGTATAGGCAAATACTCCTGAAAATACCCCAAATCAGAAAAATGTCTTTGTTTCATACATTTCAGATAAGGGATTCTCAACTTGGAGTTGGAAGGGAATACTACATTGTGTTTTAGAGAATACTTAACCAATTACTCTCTCCATATATTAGCCTTTTGGGAAATGTTTTGGTTTAGATGTGGTGTCCCCCAAAAGCTCATATGTGAGACAATGCAAGAAGGCTTGCATGAGAAATGACTGGGTTACAGCCTTAATAGAATCACTGAATTAACCCCTGATGGGATTAACTTGTTGGTAACTGGAGGCAGGTGGGATGTGGATGGAGAAAGTAGTTCATTGGGGGCATGACTATGGGGTATATATTTTGTATCTGAAGAATGGATCCCTCTCTCTGTTTACTGATCACCATATGAGCTGCTTCGCTTGCCACACTCTTCTATGACATTTTGACACACCTTTAGCCCTGAGGAATGGAGCCCGCCTTCTATGGACTAAGATCTTTGAAACCGAAACTGAGCCTTCAAATGTATTTTTCTTCCCCTAAAATTGTTTGGTCAGATCTTCTAGTCACAGCAGTGAAAAAGCTGACTAAAACAGGAACTTACATCTGTTATCACTTTTTAATTGTCATTATTTTCAATCAATTTTTAATTGGGGGTTTTAGCATTTTTGTGGGTGATTTCTCTTTAGATATTAATTCTATATTGGTTTTAGACTTCACAAATACCTTCTCCTACTCTACTATCTGTATGTTAACTTTATTTATAGTTTTATTCATTCAGGAAAATTCTTTATTGTTTTACTAATAAGCCTTGCCTTCTTTTCTCCATATGACTCACAGTTTTAAAATTTAACAAGCCCTTAGCCAATTACAAATTCCTATGCCTTTGTGTTAACCTTTTTAAAGTCTGTTCTTGTAGTTGGTTTAAGGTATATATCTTATTTCATTTAGCACAATATAGCAAGCCAATCTTTAAAGTACCACTTATTAAACAATATGCTCCATCCCGATCAAATTATAGGACTCTACTTACTGGATATTACCTTCCCATATATATGCACACATAGAATTTTCCCAAATAAAATTGAGATTAATTGTTAAAATTTTGTCCATGAAAAAACAAGGAAAATATTCCAATTTTCCTGGCAACTTTCAATGCCCTTAACTATAGGTGAAGTTTTCTTTAAAGACATTGTTATGGTTTGAATGTCTTTTTACCCTAAAATCTACATGTTGAAATCCTAACCCCCAATGTGATGGTATTAGGAGATGGAACCTTTGGGATATGATTAGCTTTTGGTAGTAGAGCCCTGGTAAATAGGATTAGTGCCTTTATAAAAGAGACCTGAGTGATGGCCCCTCTTTTGATTCTTTGAGAACACAGCAAAAGGGGCCATCTATGAAAGCTGGCCTTCCCCAGACACTGAATCTGTCTGCTGCTTGATCTTGAATATCTCAGCCCCCAATCTTGTGAGAAATCAATTTTTATAGTTTATAAGAATGCTCAGTTTATGGCATTTTGTTAAAACAGCCCAAACAAAGGCGGAAGTTTTGTACACTGTTGGTAAATGCACTTTTATGTAATTTATAGTTCTCAATATTATGCTTAATGGAATCATATTGAATTTTATGTTTATTTTGTTCCTGTCAGTTTAGATAAATGCTCTTGCATTTTTAAACTTCATCTTTCATATGAAAACTTGTTAAACTTCCTTAGTTCTAATAATTTGCTTGATTCTTTTTGATTTCCTACATGGATGATTATAGCATTTTAGGTGTTTTTTTCAACTCACCATATAAAAGTCTCCCAATATTGATGTTATATAAAACAATAAATATGATTAACAAATATGAATCATAAATATAGATCTGTCTTCTGAGTTGTGGCGCAGTCTAAGAGAACCTCAAATTCCACATGAATTTTTATTTTTACAATATTTACCACAAATTTGGTCTTTTTCTCTTGTTCCATCAGAATGACTGACTATTCTCAATTTAGCTGCACAAAGCAGAAAACTGGAAGCCATGCTACTTAAGCAAACTGAAAGCAGTGTGCGGTGGTTCATGCCTGTAATCTCAGCAGTTCAGAAGGCTGAGGCAGGAAGATCATGAGTTCAAAGCCAGCCTCAGAAAAACCAAGTCACTAAGCAATGCAGTGAGACTCTGTCTCTGAATAAAATACAAAATAGGGCTGGGGACACATCCTTGAACTTAGTGTTCAAGTGCCTCTGAGTTTAATCCCCAAGTACCCCATTCCCCCCAAAACACTCAAAGCCTGAATAGCATTTTTATATTTAAACCTCATATCCCCACACATTATCAAGTTCTGACAATATTAACATCATTTTTAAAAATTCTTATATTGCAATATTCCCCTTCCTTCTCTTTGTTTACTATTATAACAGTGTCCTAACTATCTTTCTGGTATTCCCATTGGTGGTTCTCTTCATATTGTAGTTTTAACTAGATAAATCTTTTTCAGGGTAGCAAGGTTTGTTAAATCTACACCCTTGTGATATCTGTTACTACATTCCCATGATTTTTGGAAGAAAAGTAAAAAGTCCTCATCATCTGAGGATTCATCTAAAGTTATTTGAATATAATGATTGACTTCTCTTTTTTACTATGACTTCTGCTCTTCTAAACTCTGCAACTAATTATTAGGCGTCTAATAATTTTGACCTAACTGCATGCACAAAAAGGTCTTTGTGTCAGAGATTTCTTACTATATACGTAACACCAAAACCAGCCAAGGTATTTTATAGTGTTGGTACCACAATGCCTATCATGTTCCCAGAGTTACATGTTGATAGCCCTAACGAAAAATGTCCTTTACTTCCTCTTTATACACTCTTTATACAAAGGAGAGAGAAATATGGATTTCCTCTATTGATCATTTACTCACCTCCCTTACGAGAGGATCTAGTTGGAGATAGCATTTAAGGGCTTTATTCTTTTGCTCTTCAAACTTCTCCAGGGAAAATATAATCAGGTGCTCCAGTGAGGGACAAAAATTTCCTAGGACCTAAGCTTTAGTCCCATCTTTGAAAATTAAACATATATTGCCCTAATGAAGTACATTTCTCAGGAATTGTCTCAGTATTTAATTTTTGTAATTTTTATAACAGCATTATTAATATATTTTAGATATATTTACATAGATATGTAGATATATTTCACATACAATTCATCTAAAGTGTATACATTAATATTTTTAATATATTCAGAGTTGTTCAAACATTACTGCAATTGATTTTAGAACATTTTCATCACTTTCCAAATAAACCCCCCATCTATTTACAGCTATTCTCCATTTACCCCTCAACATCTCAAGTTCTACACAAGTAATTGTTTACTTTTCGTCGGTATAGATTTTAGTATTCTGGGTATTTCATAGAATTATAGAAAAGAATAATTCAATGTGCGCTCTTTTGTTTGGCTTCTTTCATGTATCATACCATGTTCTGGCTTGGATGTGAGGTGTCCCCCCAAATCTCACGTGTGAGAAAATACAAGAAAGTTCAGAGGAGAAATTATTGGGTTGTAAGAGTCTTAACCCAATCGATGATTTAATCCCCTGATAGGGATTAACCAAGTGGTAACTAAAGTGGTGGGGTGTGGGTGGGGGTGGTGGGAATTGGGTATATATTTGTATTTGGTGAGTAGAGTCTCTTTCTGCTTGCTGATCACCATTATGTTAGCTGCTTCCCTCTGCCACACACTCTGCCATAATGTTCAGTCGCACCTCAAGCCTGAAGGAATGGAACCAGCCTTATATGAACTGAGACCTCGGAAACTCTGAACCCTCTAATAAACTTTTTCTCCTCTACAATTGTTCTGGTGGGGTCCTTTAATCACAGCAGTGAAAAAACTGACTAAAACATACTGTTCTCAAGGTTTTCCCATATTGAAACGTATTGACATTTCATTCCTTTCTATGACAAAAATAGTTGTCTATTATACAGATGTATGTTTTACTTACCCATTTGTCAGATAATGGACATTTGGATAGTATCCACTTTTAACTGCCACAGATAATGCTACTACAAATATTTATTGACAACCTTCTGTATGGACATTTTTTTCATTTTTCTGGGATAGACACTTAGGATTGGCATGGCTGAGCTACATGGCAGCTCTGAAAATTTGAGGAATTGCCAGACTGTTCTGCATAGAAACTACACTATTTTACATTTTCTTTTCTTTTTCTTTTTTTTTTTTTTTTGGTACTGAGGGTTGAACTCAAGGGTACTCGACCACTGAGCCACATCCCCAGCCCTATTTTGTGTTTTATGTAGAGACAGGGTCTCACTGAGTTGCTTAGCGCCTCGCTGTTGCTGAGGCTGGCTTTGAACTTGCAATCCTCCTGTCTCAGCCTCCCAAAGTGCTGAGATTACAGGCTTGAGATTACAGCTCATTATTTTACATTTTCATCAGCAATATATGTGGAGTTATCTATATGCCTGTCTTCACAAGCACTTGTTGTTTGTGTCTTTTTTATTATAACTATCCTAGTAGCTGTGATGTGGTACCTCATTGTAGGTTTGATTTGCATTGCCCTGACAGTTGAGGAGCCTGAGCATCTTTAAATGCCATGGAACTCTTATCAAGTATCAGGTGATTGTGCTTAGGCAGGGGTGATTTATGGACTTCAGCTTCCATGTTTTTGAAAACAACAACAACAACAACAACAAAAACAGTTGGGATGTTGAAAGATTTTTCAATAGATAAATTTGGGGAGTATGCTGAGTATGCCATAGTCATTGTAATAAATCTTTCAATACATGAACACAGATGGTCTTTCCATTTATTTAGGGCTTTAATTTCTTTCAACAATGTTTTATAGTTTTGAACTTCTTTTGTTATACTTATTTCTAAGTATTTTATTTTTTATGCTACTACAGAGACGTTTTATTCTTATTTTCATTTGAGATTGTTTATTACTAGTTTATAGAAATTGATTATTTTTGTATATTAATTTTGAATACCACATCCTTGCTGAACTCATTGATTAGCTGTAATGATTCTGTTTAGATAATTCCTTTGAATTTTCTACATATAAGAACTTATCATTGGGGGCTGGGGTTATGACACAGTGGTAGCCTGCTTGCCTAGCACGCGTGAGACACTGGGTTCGATCCTCAGCACCACATGAAAATAAAATAAAGATATTCTGTCGACCTACAACTAAAAAAATCAATAAATATTTAAAAAAAAAAAGAACTTATCATTGGCCAATAGAGATAATTTTTCTTTCAAATCCAGAGGCTTCTTATTTCCTTTTCTTGTCTCATTGTCTCGGGAAGCTCCTTCAACATAATATTGAATAGAAATGTCAAGGGAAGGGGCTAGGGTTGTGGCTTAGTGGTAGAGCACTTTCCTGGTTAGTGTGAGGTGCTGGCTTCGATCCTCAACACCACATGGAAATAAATAAATAAAATAAATGTATTTTATTTTATCTACAACTAAAAAAAAAAAGAAAAAAAGAAATGTCAAGGGAAGAAGACATCTTGTTTGTTTCTTGATTTATTTTCTTTTTTCTTTTTTTTTAAGGGAAAAACTTTTTTTTAAGGGAAAATACTGTTCGTTAACTGATGGATTTTTTTGTGGCTCCTTCTATTTCTCACGTGTTGAGTGCTTTTTAATAATGAATGTTAAATTATGAAAATGCCATAATTTTTATTATTGTTCATTTTTTTCTCTTTTCATTTCATTGCTTAAGTTCTACCAATCTATCTTTAAGTTCACTGATTCCTTCTTCCATCTGTTTAGCTTCCTGTTGATTGTTATGTGCTTGAGCATAAATTTCTCCCCATTATGTTTAATTAAAAGTTGAAGGGATACCTTTCCAGACTTAAGGTTAAGGTTTATTCAGAGACTAGAGTGCTCTTAGTTGGCTTTCTTTCCACCTTGAACGCTGTGTAAACTAGCTGACTTACCTTTTAGCTTGTTGCTTTCATGGAGGTGCCAGCCACTTCTTGGCTGCTTATCATCAAAATACAGTTTATGAGGTTGGTATATTCTCAGTAAAGTCAGTTACTCTGAGTAGAGCACTTTCTGTTCCTATGAACTCTTTCTCCTCTGCATGCAATTTCCAAGTCAATACTCTAGAGCTGGAAGCATGGAGAACAGCCTGCTTATTTCTGATTGACCTCCTGGTTTATAAGCAGGACATTTATTGAATGGTAGCTCATGATCTTTTTGACCTATATATCCTGGCATGGAACTACTGCCCTATCAGCAAAATGGATTGAATATGATCAGGGCTAGAGGAAGAACATCTATATCTGATTAGGGGATAGGTAAATTAAAGGAGCCCTAACATTTCAGCAACACTCACCTAGAATTTAGCTTTTGCAGTATGGAGCTAGAGGCATGAGAAATGCTAGTGGTCTGGCCATTCTGAAGTGATACAATAGTGCTTGACTGGAAGGAGAGGATTGAAGGAAGCACATCTTCCTGTCCATACCTGTCCAGAGTATAGCTATGCCATTCTGGACCGCAGAAGGGAAGGGTCAGAAGGAAGGAGACAAAGTAGTGGATGCCACAGGGTCTTAATGTCCTTATAAAAGTTTTAAAGATTTTCTCCAATAAATTTTTTTATTAATTTTATGTATGCCCTTACACAGTTTCCAGGAAAAAAATATGTATTACCATCTATGATTGTTTCACTCAGGAGTGATCCTATGAAGTCACTCACAATACCATATTTTACTAGGGAATATTTCATCAGTAATGAATTGTCTTCCAGTGATTATTTTTACCATGGAAAATTATCTTTATGAAAATTATTTCAGAAAGACCTAACTGCAGAAATAAGGATGATTTTTTTTTACATGCTCACACTAATTAAACCTATTTTCTCATTAAATCTTTAATTGAGCCTCACTCACTCTCATTACAGTTGTTCTGACTACCCAGGATTGATGAAATTGCTAGTATATATACTTTAAATATTTATGACTAATGATTTTCCATTTTCTGGTTACTAATCAATCATTAATATGCTCATTATCCACTAAGTTAAATCTTCTGTACTTGTACTTCTCTGTGTTTCTTTTTTACTTGTTTTTATTGTCACCACCATATTATGACTAGCTAAAATAACAATGTCTGGTATCTGAAAATCTTCCAATAAATATTTATTGAACTAACAAATGAAGAAAAGGGAGGAAGCAAGTTTCAGCTCTAACAAGTTCTTTCAATCTAGCCCTATAATAATTATTTTAGACCCATAAACTGCTATGGCAAAATAATTACTTATTATCACCTTCAAAGTCTGTTTAACCAGATCATTTTAACAAGAGATTATGAAGTGTGAGGATATGTCTGTGTGGGTGTTTTGTGTTAAAGAAACAGAAACTTAACAAGAATTTTCTTTTTCTTTTTTTCTGAGATACAAGAACACAAGCATAATTATCTGAATAAAGTCAAAGTAGACTATTTAATAAACTATTAGTACTTGGAAAGAAGATAGAGACTTAGTTTTCTTTGCTCACATCTGCCATCTCCAAAGTAGGGTGAGCAGAAACTGTACTGTGAGTGTGCAAAAGTGATCACAGAAGGGGGAAGGGGAAGGGAAGCATGGGCCATGGTGAAGGTTTCTATGGCTGTCTAGCTGTGGACCTATTTTCCAGTTGAGGATTATTGAAATTGTGTGTGTGCATGATGTAGTATTCAAATGCATTGGAAAGTAAAACAAAACATTAAGAAATATGGTAAGAATTCCCAATCAATATAGTGATGATGAGAAGCATTGTACCATAAATAAATTCATGTAAAGTATATGTAAATTTGACTATTTAATTACTTAAGTGGGCATTGCTAATGTTTGAAAAACATTTGCAAGATATCCTAAGTGAGAAAAGAGATATCTTAAGGGCTTTGGTGAAAAAGCATTACTTAATGTTTAAACTTTTTGGTATATTTTATATGCTTAAATCAAAGTTTTATCTACTTAAAGATCCAGCCAAGTACTAAACACAGAGTTGTTTGTTTTTATTTCTATTTTGTTTTGCCTCGATTTTGCTTTTTTGTTTAATTTCCTTAAACTACTCTAGAATTTGCTTACTTAATATTTTGTCTTCCTACATGTTTTTTCTACAATCTCAACTGACTAATACAGATTTTTGGGTGGAGGAAAATGATCTCTTATTTTATAAGAAGTTGGCTTTATTAATGTAAATGTGCTAGCTGTTATCACTTTGAAAAGAACAGAAAATCAGTTGAGATGAGGAATGGGGTGTTAGCCTCTGAATTTTTATGCTGTTGTTCTGTGTTTCTCTGATTAAGAAAACCACACTGAGGAACAGAGTGAAAATTAACTGGAAAGTTGTTATCTCTTAATCTGGATTGAAGCTTTTTTGTTTTTCTTTCATTTTATTTTCTTAGAAGGTAATCATTTCTACTTGCTACAAAAGACCTTTTTTGTTAGAAAAAGCAGGGAATTGATTTTCCTTTTATTCCCAATGAAATAGAGAGGTCTGTAGAATAAGAGTACAATTATAATGAGTACAATTCTGAATTTTCATAATAATCATAATACCTAAAATTTGTGTTAATCAAGAAAAAAGTAGGTTGTTTCCATCTTATTTTAAGTACTTAGAGCTAAGAGCCCCACTGGATCAGACCATAGAAATTCCCAATGGAAACAAATCACAAAATCATTGGTGATCTCTATTAAACCCAGAATGATCAGAATGATTAATTTACTATTCATAATCAAGAGAAAATGTCCTCACATCTGTGCACAAAAAACATGATTAAGTATCAAGTCTGTTCTGTTAACTAGATAATTTAAACCTAAACATTGTTCATTCTCCTCTTATCAGCATTTATTTAGTAAAACTAACCTCAGAGGTATATTTTATCAACAATTCATAATTGCTTTGAAATTTATAGAAATGGGTTTAAAGATATTTAGATCTAAAGAATGAAATTCCTGGGGATAGCACAATTGCTATTGGTATACTTCTGGTCTTTAAAAGCTCTGATATTTATTGCATAGTACGCCTGTAAGCCACATATTTATTAAAATGCAAAGAATAGTTAGCATAATTCAGGTTAAGAAACTATACCATATTTAGTAATGCTATGTGTCCAAAGTTGCATTTTATTTTCAGTTTGTTTATCACCTAATTGGGAACACCCAGGGATTTTCCTAAATATTTAGATTGGCAAACTACCTGGAGATTGTGATTTAATTCAATAGCTAATAATCTTCATATTCACCTATTCAGGAAGAAGTCTACACAGGACTTCTGGCCCAGCCAGACTACACAAACCCATTTTCCCTGCACTTTGGAAATGGTATAAGAGAGAGCTGAAATAAAATCTGGAAAGGTAATAACTGGTCATAGAGCCTATTTCTGAGGATTACTACAACAAGGTATCTTGCCCCACAACCAGCAGAGGATGGTTTCTCAGGCTTAGCACTTTCTGACCTCCATACTAGCATCAGAGGACAGCTCAGGCACGTGGAGTCTTGCCCTGGATTGAAGGGAAATCCTTCTGACAACATCAAATAAGCTTTAATCCAGGTAAACAGAGTAGAAGCCTGGTCAAAAACAGACAGAGAACAATGTCCTGCTCTGTCATTCCCCTTTTTAACAGAGCTCTGAAGTAGCTAGGCCAAGGCATCAAAAGAAAACCAACTGCAGAAAGTGGCCTGGTGTGTAAGAGATCCCCTCATACCCATGAGCCTCAGATTTCCTGCCTTACCTTAGAGACACCAGGGCAAGCATACAGAGTAGGTAAAGGGACACAATCACTGCAGGCAGGTTGGGTAGCAGAAGCAGCGAAATGACACAAACATCCAAGTAGCCTGGTCTGAGATCCTTTTTGTCTCACTAGCTTAGTCCCCTGCTTAGTGGGAAGCATCTAGAGGAAATTTTGTTGTGATAGTGAGGTATGCCTCCTCACCTCTTTCATCAAGAATCACCTGATATTGGGAAACCTCTTCAGCCCCAATATGCGATCTCTTATTACCCATCATAACAGAAACCAAGGGAATTACCACTCAAATGATAAATGACAATTAATTTATGCAATCACTAAGATGAGCAGGACGCCAGGATTATATGACAAGGAATTTAAGGCAACTATCTTTAATTGAAACAAATAAAACAAAAAATATGAAGAAAGACAGATTTTTTTAAAAAGTGAAATAAAAAATATAGAACTAAAAAAACAATAATGAAAATTAAAATAAAAATAAACCTTTGGATGGATTCAATAAGAGATGACAGAGGATAGACTCTGTGAATTTAAGGGCAGAATTATAGGGTAGATTATAGCACAATTTAGAAAATAGAAAAAATATAGTCTGAAAAAAATGAGCAGGTCTCTAGATCCTGAGAAAATAACAAGGGTAAACATTTGTTATTTGTATTTGTATCATTTGGGTTATAAAAGGAAAAGTCAGATAATATGAGAGAGAAAATATATTCAAAAAGAATGGCTAAAGTGGGGACAGTGGCACATATGTGTAATCCCAACAAATTGGGAAGTTCAGGCAGGAGACTGCAAGTTTTTGTTTGTTTTTCTTTTTTTCTTTCTATTTCTTTCTTCCTTTCTTTTTCTTTTTCTTTTTTTTGGACTTAGGATTGACCCATGGATGCTTCAGTACTGAGCCACATCCCCAGCCATTTTTATATTTTATTAGAGACCAATTTGAATAATAGCAAATTTCCCACCCCATAGAGGCCAGAAGGAAGTACACAGTATTTTTCAAGTGCTTGGAAAAAGAAAAATTATCCACAAATTATATAAACGCTAAACTCTTTTGACAGAATTCAAGAGAAATGAAAACATTCAGAGATAAAGGAAAATTAGAAAAATTTGTCACAAGTTTACCTTTACTTAAACATTAGATTAAGTAAATTATTCAAACATAAATGGAAATAGTAAAAGAGTTTGCCTTGGAGCATCTAGAAATAAGAAGTAAGATATTTCAAAATATCCTATGCAATACTATGAAAGGATATCAGAATCTGATATACACACATGTCAAAAATCATAAATGAATAAAATGCAATTTTAAAAATTGTAGATTAACTATGGTAAGAAAAAAGGAAGATAAACAAAAGGAAAGAAGTACAAATATATAGTAAAATTATAACCTGAATTGCTAACATAACACTGATTACTTTAGACTGAAACATTCTAAATGCCAAAGAAAGAAATTGATAGAAGGATAATAAAACACAGTCCAACCATTTGAGCTGCATACATGAAACTCCAAATTTAGTAAAATAGGTGGAAATCAAATAAATAGGAAAACATATTATGCAAACATTTTAAGAGTTGAATTCATAACAAGACAAATTATTAGAGATACAATATTACATAATTATGAAAATATTAATGGTCTATTAAAAACAACATTCTAAAATATAAATGTCACACATCAACAAAAATAGCCTCAGAATACATACAGTGAAAACTATTGGAGTTGAAAGAACAAATAGAAAAATCCAGAATTACAGCTAGGAATACCAGTGCTCTCATCTCAGAAAATGATAGACGTATTAAACAAAATATCAGTAATAGTATAAAAGATTTAAACAACATAACCAATGATATACAGTTGACATTCACATAGAAAGCTAAACAATGACATTAGAATACCCGTGTTTTTCAAGCACACAAATTAGACCATATCTTAAAACAAATATGAAAAAATTTAAAGGAATTAAAATGATACAAATGCGTTTCTGATCATAATGAGCTTAAACTATATCTCATAGATAATATGTGACCAAAAAAATCTAATCACAAGAAAGTTAAAAAAACAAACTCTAATCAATGTACCCTAGAGGAAGTTACAAATGAAATAAAAGAAATATCAAGAACTGAATTAAAACACAAACAAAATATATCAAAAAATTGAGACATATCTCAAGTAATGCAAGAAGGAAAATTTATTTAATTTTTAAAAGAATTTAACTTTTATTTTGTTTATTTGTTTTTTTATTTTTTATTTTATTATTTTATTTTTTTATTTTTCTCAAAAGTTGCATTTTAATACATGTTATCAAACATAACAGAAAAAAAACAAATTTTCAGAAGCTGTACACGCTATTCACTGAAAACATTTGTTGAGGCAAATAGAAAAAAAATTGTTACAATCATAATTTTTCTAACTTTGCACAAAATTATAGGCCGATTACATTATGTGGTGCTGAGAATTGAGCCCAGGCCTTCACCCATGCTAGGCAAGTGCATTACCACTGAGCTACAACCCCAACCCCAAGAAAGAAAATTTATAACACTAAATGTTTACATCATAAACAAGAAAAGGTCTTAAGTAAATAACCTAACTTTTTCTTTTAAGAGACAAAAGAATGAAGATTAAAATAAACAATGGAAAGAAGTAAAACAATAAAAATAAGAGTAGGAGTTAATAGAAATAAAAATATATTAATACAACAAAATTGAGATAAAATTTGGTTCTTTGAAAACTCATAAAATTAATAAAACTCTATTAAGACAAATAAAAAGAAAAGTAAAAAAATCAGAAATGATATGGAACATTCCTACATATCATCCTGCAATTATTAAAGTGAAAACAAAGGAATACTATGAGCAACTTCACACACATTCAAATTTAAGATATAGAAGAATGGAAAAATTCTTTGAAGTCACAAATGGCCAAACCCAACTAAGATAAAATATGTAATTGTATTATCCTTATAACTGTGAAATAAATAAAAATCATGATTAGAAAATTCCCTCTAAAAAAGGAATCTCCAGGACCAAGCCTTTTTTGTTTTTATTGTTTTTTCATTTTGTTTGTTGTTTGGTGCTGGGAACAGAGCTTAGGAACTATGCATACCAGGCAAGCACTTTACCACTGAGCTACATTCCCCAGGCTCCAAGCCCAGAAGTTTTAATGGTGAATTTTATCAGACACATAAAGAATGATCATTTATATTACATGATAACTTCCATACAAGAGAAGAGAACACTAATCAACTTCTTTTATGATGCCAGTATTACAAAACCCAGGAAATATATAATAATAACAAAAAGGAAATAGAACATATAATATCTCTTATAAAATTAGACACAAAACTTCTCAAAATACAGATAATCTCCGATTTATGATGGCTTTATTTAAGATATTGACCTTAAGATGATGTGAAAGCAATGCGTAATCAGTAGAAGCCAAACTTTGAAATTTTGATTTTGGATCTTTTCTTGGGTCAACAAAATACTTGATACTCATCTCTCATGATTCTGGGTACTGGCAGTGAACCAAACCTGCAAGTCAGACACATAACAAGGATCCACAACCAACAACAAATACTCTACAGTGTGTTGTGTTGCTAAGGGGTTTAGTAGGTTAGCTATATTAAAATACATTTCCAATTTAAGATATTTTCAACTTTTAAGTTTATTTTTTAAAGTTTTATTAGTGCAGTATAATTATACATAACAATGGGGCTCGCGTTCACATGACCATGCATGCATGGACTATAATTTGTTCCATTTCAGTGCTTCCTCTTTCCTCCCTCTCTTCTCTCTATCCTCCTTTCTCTACTCTACTGGTTTTTCATCTATTTACTTAATTTATTTTAACTTGGTAATGTATAGATGAACATAAAGGCGGAATTTACTCTGGTATGTTTACATATGTACATAGCATAATTTTGTCATAATTTTTAGGAGTAGATGAAAATTATCTCAGGTAGATGAAGAACATAAAAACAAAACACCTTAGATAGCATCTTACTTAAAATTAAATATTTCCCTCTAATATCAGGAACATGGCAAAAAAGTCTGCTCTCACTATATTTATTAAACATGATATTGGAAATTCTATTTTAATCTTCATTCTTTTGTCTCTTAAAAGAAAAAGTTAGGTTTTATATTCAATAACTCAAGGAAAAGAAGTGAAAATCATTTATATTTGGAAATTAGAAATAAAACTACCCCTATTCACAGATAACATGATTGTCTTCATAGAAAATCCCAAGGACTAGACACACAAAATAATTCAGAGAACTATTAAGTATATCCACAGAAGCAGGATTGTAAGATCAACACATGAAAACAGTATAATTTCTATGCACTAAAAATTAACAAAAAATATTAAAAACAATTTATAATTGCTTCACATAAAACAATTAAAAACATAATTTTCATATACCTAACAAGATATGGATGATGATCTCATATTAAAAATTTTAAAATAATAATGAAATAAATCAAGGATGATATAAACATAAGGAGAGACATACTATGTTAATGGACTGGAAGACTAATTTTAAGGTTTACTATGTATCAATATTAATCAAGAAACCGTAGTATCCATGAAATAGATCCATGAAACAATACATGCACAGTCTTTGCTCAGTGAAATCTAATGTGAAGAATATGAAAGTCATAGAACAAACTATTATAAATATATTTGCAAATCAAATATTTGACACAAGCCTTGTGGCCAGAATAAATAGCAAACTCTTAAAACTTAACAGTGAAAAATAATCATAATTTTTAATTAGAATCTAGAAAATGGGGGGAAATAGCTTTCTCATCCATAAAACTATGCAAATACCAAGTAAGTACATGAAAAAATTTTCAATGTAATTAGGCATCAAGGAAATGTAAATAAAACTTCAATGATATACCACTATAAACCTTTAAGAATGACTTCAAGGGCCGGGGTTGTGGCTCAGTGGTAGAGCGCTTGCCTAGCATGCGTGAGGCACTGGGTTCGATTCTCGGCACCACATATAAATAAGTAAAATAAAGGTCTACCAACAACTAAAAATATATTTAAAAAAAAAAAAAAGACTTCAAACTGACAACAACAAATGCTAGTGAGGATGCAGAGTCTGAATTTTATATATATATATATATATTATATTTTTATATGTATATTTATATATATTATATATATTAAAATATATATATTTATATATATCTCACTTGTGGAAATTAAAATTATAGAATTTAATATATTTGGGCTATCATACCCTATTGTATGTAGTTCCTTCTGTAGAAAATATTTCATTTGGCATTCCTAGGTGAATGTAATACTCTGGTTAGTCCCTGAGAAAGCAATACTGCATTTATTAGTACTGTCATTGCTATTTCCTGTAATGATAAGACATAAAAATACTAGCACTGTGGCGCCTCTCTAATCTTGTCTGTTGTATCTTAGTGAAACACTGTGTTTAATAGTGCTAGGTGTGTAAAATACTGTGGACAATTAAATATATAAGATTATTGTTATTTTTATGGTTTGGATGTGAGGTGTCTCCCCCAAAACTCATGTGTGAGACAATGCATGAAGGTTCAGAGGAGGAATGATTGGATTGTAAGAATCTTAATCCAATCAGTGATTTAATCCTATGATAGGGATTAATTGTGTGGTAACTGAAGTGGTAAGTGTGGCTGGAGAAGGTGGGAATTAGGGCATGGCTTTGGTATACATGTTTCTATCTGGAGAGTGGAGTTTCTGTTTCCTGATCACCATAATGTGTGCTGCTTCCCTCTGCCACCCTCTCCCGCCATGATGTTCAGCCTCACCTCAAGCCCTGATGAATGAAGCCAGCCTTCTATGGGCCAAGACCTCTGAAACTGTGAGACCTAAAATAAACCCTTCCTCTTCTATAATTGTGCTTTAGTCATAGAAGCAAAAAAGCTGACTAAAACAGTTATAGAATAGTTAGTGTTTGATATATGGTTACTTTAAGTTTTGATTGGGTTTAATCTTAGCATCATATTAGGAATTTTCTGACTCAGAATTAGAATTAGAAATGTATTAAGGAGTAAGTTTAAAGAGTGTTAGCGTTAGAATTCATGTTAGTGGGTAGGGTGAGTTTTAAGGTCACTATTATGATTAGAATTGGAATTTGCATGTATTACTTTGCATACTATTAATTGTATAAATTATCCAAAGCATTGCTTGATACTTTAATATGTTTAGAGTTATGCATAGAATACACTGTGGTGCTCCTGCACTGCAGTGATGCTGGCTCTGGTGCCAGGGTATATCTGTTTAGCTGTGTGTACTAAATATACAGTTTTACTTAGTGAATATATATGAAATACCATGATTTGTACCATTGTGTGCATATGATACTCTGTAAAATGAAATACACTGGGTTAAGAATATGGTTAGAAACACCTTGGGTTTAGGATTAGGACCGTACTACGCTTAATCCTAGGGTTAGGTGTAGAGGCTTTGGGGGCTAACTTTGTTAACAGTAAAATTTCTCTAGTTATTGTTGTTGGTGGTATTTTCAATTCATTAGGACACATGAAACCATCCATCCACAAAGAATATATGATAGCAGAGAATATGTGATATCAGAAAGAGGAAGAAAAGCCTGCAAAAGCCAGAATATGTTCGTTTTGCTCAAGAAATATCAAGAAAGCCAATGAAGCTATAAAAAAGGAGGACATATAGGGCTTAGCAGATAATATACAGTTTTGTAAATTGGAGTTTCTCCAAAAGACTGGAGTTTGATTTTATTCTAAATATGATGGAAATGCATGAAAAAAAAAATTGACCAAGTGAGCAAATACTGTATGATTAAGATTTTAAAAGATCTCTCTGGTTGTTACGTAGAAAATACATTCTATTTTTTTTTCTTTTTGCTGGGAGTAATTTTCATGCCAAATAGAACACTGGATTTGCTAACTCTCTGGAGCTTTCAGTTAAACATGAATCCTCATTTTAATGCCTCAAGTACCATCACTAGCGAATATTATAGAAAACAGTATTGATCCTGTGAAGAAAATGCCTGCATTTACAATTGTTCGGATCAAATCTGTCAAACTCATTTCACACATTAACAAGCTTACTAATTGGGTCAACTCACAAATTCCTGAGAGCAAGGGTAAAGTGATTATCCTCTGAATAGTACCTGTCAGTGTATATTCAAAGGGAATACAGAGAGAATAATAAGGAGTCAAATATGCCTAATTACTAATGGCTGATAAGGTAAAAGCCTAGTAGTCTTGAGGCAACACCTACCTCTGGTGATTTAAATTGAAGATGACATATCTAAATTTTAATTACAATCAAAGTTAAAACTAAAAGACAGCAAGTAAAGCTGAAGCATCCCTTAGGCGATTAAAGACTGCCTCCTAATTTATTAAATTTAGCTAATAAATTAGACAAAGCATTTTGTTGTCTTGTCTTTCTCATTATTCATAGTTCATTTTAAACTTTCCTGTAACAATTTAGCCATGTTAAGAAGGCAAGAGAAGTTTGAGAACCAGGTTTGGTGATTTTTCAAAAGACAACAGGGAGCTTTGTTTATGCATATTGAGCATTATTAATACTATTATCAGTATATGAAAACCACTTTGATCCAGTACTCTATTTAACTGACTTAAAAAAATTAATATATGTATCTTATACAAACTTATCTGGGGTTTTTTGAATATTTAGATAGTCTGATTCTTTTTTTCTATTTATCAGTGTCACTGATATATAAGTTCATTTTAGGGGGGTTTAATATCAAAAATATGATTAAGCATGTTTTCTATATTTCATCTGTATATTATGTAAACTATGATTAAAATTTTGTTTTGAAAGCATGACATCTCCTTTTGATTTTAGAAACAATCTATATTTAAGAATACAACATGATTCAGGGCTGGGGCTGCAGCTCAGTGGCAGAGTGCTTGCCTAGCATGTGTGAGGCACTGGGTTCAATCCTTAGCACCACATAAAAATAAACAAATAAAATAAAGATATTCTGTCCATCTACAACTACAAAATTTTAAAAAAGAATACAACATGAGTATATTTTATCATTGACTTATTTGAAATTGGGATTATAGCAGTTGCTTCCTTTGTTATATGTATGCATTTTCAATGAACGGAATGAGGTAAAAGAGTTTGAAAATAAATTAAAGCTTTTCCATAAATTGAATTTGGTGTTTACTCCCAGAAGAGAAAGAAGAAAAGCAAAAAGATTATGTTGTCTGCCTTTGTACTGCAATTATCAAGAAGTACAAGAAGTACCTGACATTCACATTGAATCAGATGTTAAATATTTATGAAGGTGCTCTAATTTGCATAGAGGCTTTTCCCCAAAGAACTCGACCACATTTATTCCTCAAAACTCAGTTCAACAGGAATTTACTGGATGTATTAGCATTGTTCTAGTTGCCACATAAAATAAAGTAATACTGAAGAATAGCATTTTACTCTCTCTGAACTTATAATAAATTGTGGAGAAATTATATTTACACATGATATATTTACTAATCCAATGTAAAATCTGATTAAATATCTTATTAGGTGATATAACAGCATGCAGGGACTGATAGGGAAATATTGGAGAAGAGAGAGAATTTAAGTTGAAGAAGTTAGTTACAAGAAAGTGATGAGGAAGGGAGGGATAGGACTTTTATCATTTCTACTTAGAGATAACATCTCGAAGAAAAATGAATGGCTTCAAATTGTGGTTTTACCACTTACAAGGTACTGGCATTAATCTTTCTGCAACTCAATTTTGTCATAAAAAACTTGAGTCGTGGTCTGGGGTTGTGGCTCAATGGCAGAGCACTTGCCTAACACTTTTGGGGCACTGGGTTTGATTTTCAGCACCACATATAAATAAACAAATAAAATAAAGGCCCATCAACAACTTAAAAAAACATTCTTTAAAAAACTTGAGTCAAATTTACCACACAGTAGGGTTATGAATAAAAAAAGAAGAAGAAGAAGAAAAAGAAAAGTACAAGGGTAAAGGACCTAGTATTTTTGTGGCAAATACTCCAAGAGAAATTATTGTCCTAGAAAGAAGCTCAAATGAAATTTCAACTTATGAGACTATTATTTTTGAAAAGACACTCTTGCTAACATCAGATTTTTCTTATTCATTCATTTGCATATCTGAAGACTAAAAGGAGACTCAAACATACTAAAACTGAAAAGGAAACATAAATTGAGGTGAGGCAAGTACTGAAGACATTGACTATATATGAATTTTCTTTAAGGACCCCAGCATATCAGTTAAAAAGACTATAACGACTTTGCTATTCGATGAAAATAGTGGGAAACTGAGAATTTTTGACCTGTAGTATTGTACCTCTCTTAATGCAAAAATGGGACCGTCAAAGGAAAATATTAAAAGAACTAATACAGTGTGTATCAGGAAAGCCTGTGAGTTTTATCTGGTGGATTGTATTTAAGGATTAGGAACCCAGTTGCTGGGAAGGAATATCCAATAAAAAAGTAGAGCCTCAATGTAATAGAAATTGATCTTTTGGGCACAATATGAAGGAAAATGTCTAGCACTGAGAATAAGCTAATGCAGGTGCTTAAACCGACCTTCAATGAGAACACTACATATCTAGGAAATGTATAAAGCTCATATAGAGAAAATAGAGCCAAATTCAGACTTGTACTCAGCATGATTTAATATTCAGATATTGATATTGTGGTCCTCAAGACTCAAAGAGGACATTATTAGTAATTGCAGCAGATCATGGGTTTATAATGGAACAGATGCCACACACTGACGTATATAGCACTGCTATCTAAGCCCTGTTAGATCAGGTTCTAGGGCCTGGGGTGGAGCTAAGTTTGCTTCTTGTGAGATAAGACTTAAGAACAGACAGTCTTAATGCCCAGGGACTGATTACTGGGAAGATGCAAGTCAACACAAATGATTATGGAAGACAGGTTGACAGAATTAGGAGATTTCATTTCACAATAAATGTAAGATTTGATAGTGATTATATTTTAATGAAACATTAAAATATAGTAAATCTATTTTCACAATAGAATAATTTTATTTTTTATTAGTTTATTTAATTGCATTTCAAGTCATAGCACATATATAGACTCAGTTTTTCCATTTCTCTGGTTGCAAACCAGATAAAGTTACACCAATTGTGTTTTCATACATGCACCAAGGGTAGTGATGACGATCTCAATCAACCATCTTTACTACACCCATTCCCCTTTCCTGCCCCCCGTCTTCCCCATGTTGTGTCCAGTGTTTCTCTATTTCTCTTATGTTTCCCATTCCCACCTCCCTTATTCATCAGCATCCACTAATCAGAGAGAC